>BGPR01006721.1:43790-68447 GCA_013235015.1 Araneus ventricosus | reverse complement strand
TTGGGGTTGGGTTGGGGTTGTGTTCGTTGTTAACTAGCGGACCACCCAATAACTTTCCGGAAACTACCAGAATAAGACTTAATAGCTATCATAAATTTTTGCTAGAAAATTATTGCGGTTTGTCTCAGAGAACTAACTTGAATAAATCAAGGTAGATTTCTTGTACTCAACCACAGATGATTAAGCCAGAATAAATGGCACGTGTCTAAGATCCCATTCACTAGGACAGTTCTCACATTAGCAGACAATACAGATTTCACTCTTTATCGTACTTCAAAGAGAGTCACGTTATTATATTTTAATCAAAATGTATCTGCGGGCATTGACTTAGAACATCAAACTCGCAGCTTGCAACGCCTATTTTTGCGGCCCAGCAAGAATAGCACTTCATAATCGAAATTTTTAGTAAAAAAATTTCGCGCTAAATTTTAAAAGTTTCTGATTATACATAATTACTATAATCAAACACGCCAATGACAGATTAATAATTGTGTTCTTTTGATGCCATTTCCCCATCAGCAGCTATTATTTTAGAAGCCGATAATAAACCTAAAACTTGTGCTGTTAGCATTCCACAAATGTTGTCTGGAGATAATGGTCTATTCTGTACTTTGGTTGATTGGGAGACGTCACTTTTCCGTTGTTAACGTGCGGAAAAGTGATTCCCAACAATCCACGGGAGTACCAATAACTGAATATCTGCATTGAGTACAGGTTTCGAAGGCAAATTTCAAAGAAATACAGATGCCTAATTATACAAATATTTGCCAATAAATTTGAAAACACTCAAAACCAGCATATACAGTTATTAATAATTTCGGTAATTATCGCCAGCCGTTATTTACACTTATGTGAGGAAATAAATTTCCTCTCAGATCAGCGATTACTGAACGAGGAAATCCCCGAAATAAGAAAATAAAAAAAAAGAAGAGATTCTAAGAGTTAGGAAAGCATTAACTTTATCTGTTGTCCTTGTTCATTTATATTGTGTTTTCGAAATAAATCTACCATTTCTCTGAAAAGGATTAATTTTTTTTTTCATTGGTCCTGGGGTACCAGAATAGACACCAAGTGCTGTCATAAATTTTTGCTGAAAATTATTGCGGTTGTCTCAGAGAACTAGACTGTGAATAAATCAAGCGTAAAAGATTTCTTGTACTCATAACCACAGATAGATTGGCAACAGAATAAATGGCACGTGTCTAAGATCCCATTCACTAGGACAGTTCTCACATTAGCAGACAGATACGAATTTCACTCTTTATGCGTACTTCAAAGAGAGAGTCACGTTATTATATTTTAATCAGAAATGTATCTGCGGTACATTGACTTAGAACATCAAACTCGCAACTTGCAACGCCTATTTTGCGGCCCAGCAAGAATAGCACTTCATAACGAAATTTTTAGTAAAAATTTCGCAGCTAAATTTTTAAAGTTTCTGATTATACATAATTACTAATAATCAAAACATACGCCAATGACAGATTAATAATTGTGTTCTTTGATGCACCATTTATCCCATCAACAGCAGCGATTATTTTAGAAGCCGATAATAAACTAAAACTTATCATGCTATTAGCATTCTACAGATGTTGCTGGAGATAATATAGCTGCATTGGAGTACAGGTTTGAAGGCAAATTTCAAAGAAATACAGATGCCTGAATTATACAAATATTTGCCAACCAAATTTGAAAACACTCAAAAACCAGCATATACAGTTATTAATAATCTTCGGAGTAATTATCGCCGAAAGCCGTTATTTGCACTTATGTGAGGAAATAAATTTCCTCTCAGATCAGCGATTACTGCGAACGAGAAATCCCCCGAAATAAGAAAGATGAAAAAAAGAAGAGATTCTAAGAGTTAGGAAGAAAGCATTAACTTTACTGTTGTCCTTGTTCATTTTAATATTGTGTTTTCGAAATAAATCTACCTTTCTCTGAAAAGTTAAAGATTTTATTTTTTTCAGTGGTCCACATAAACTTAGATTTTATTTATTTAGCCTCCAACACCATTAAAGAACAGCGTGACGAACTTACATTTTGAGTTCGACCCCCATGGTACAAGTGCTTGATTAAAAAGTTGCATTGAGGACAAATGTAGTGATTAGTGCATATTTAAATATGCTGTCTTTGATAAAATTTGCTTCATAATTAGTGTCAATATTGATGTCACCATAACATTTGATAGAAAGAAAAGGCTGAAAGATAGAGAGGACATTAAATTAGTGTGGGTGAGGGCCCACAAAGGGGAAATGGGGAATGAACGAGCAGATTCGCTTGCTAAGGAAGCATCCAATAGAGATGTGATAGACGTACAGTTCACGTATTCAAAAGTACAAATAAGAAATATTAACAATAAAAAATTAATAGAAAATTGGCAGTGCAGATGGATGCAATCTAAAAATGGAAAATGGACAAGGTTAATTTACCCAGAAATTAATATGACTCGACTCGGTGCCGACTTTTATTACAATTAAATTATAACAGGACATGGGATATTTGGTGCTTTCCAAAATCGAATGTTTGGTAAAGATTGTAAATGCCAATGTGGAGAAGACGAAACAATTAAACGTGTCCTAATGGAATGTCCAGTTTGGGCTCACCAACGAGACAAACTACCCAAAAGTTGGTTAGTAAAGGAAATTCATGAACTTGCGCATTTACCAGGATTTAAGACTTACACAGTTAATATAGTTAAATCTTTATTCGATTTTCGCTCGGCGAATTGGACGGACTGATTGAAGTGTGGTGTTTTTTTTAAATTTCTCCTTAAATGGTCTGCAAAGGTTTCATTGTGTAATTGTGTTTGTATCTGAGGAGTTTGGTGACGCGTCGATTGAGCAAATTCCGATCCCGCCAAGTGCTGACTTGTGCTATCGTGCTGCCCCATCAGGAGTTCCGGATGGCTTCGGCTGAGACGGGAACTCTAACTGCATTATTATAACATTTGATAGTGACTATAACATTTAGGAGCTACCTCCAAAGACAAGTGACTCTGTGTTTATATCTGGACGGTAATAGTTATTTAAATTACTCCTTTATGTCGCTGCGTCCTTCTGTAAACCAGTAATTTTGCAATACAGCTATCCCCAAAGACAAATGAATCTATGTTCAAATCCAGAGAATAACATATATTTAAATTACACCATTATCTCTCTAATCCAGTAAACAAGTAAAAATATAATCTTAAAACCTCCAAAGACAAGTGACTCTATGTTCATATCTGGACGGTAATAGTGATTTAAATTACTCCTTTATGTCGCTGCGTCCTTCTGTAAACCAGTAATTTTGCAATACAGCTATCCCCAAAGACAGGTGACTCTATGTTTAAACCCAGAGAATAATATATATTTAAATTACACCATTATCTCTCTCTAATCCAGTAAACAAGAAACAATATAATCTTAAAACCTCCAAAGACAAGTGACTCTATGTTCATATCTGGACGGTAATAGTTATTTAAATTACTCTTTTATGTCGCTGCGTCCTTCTGTAAACCAGTAATTTGGCAATACAGCTATCCCCAAAGACAGGTGACTCTGTGTTTAAACCCAGAGAATAATATATATTTAAATTACACCATTATGTCTCTAATCCAGTAAAGAAGTAAATAACAATATAATCTTAGAACCTCCAAAGACAAGTGACTCTATGTTCGAATACAGAGGATAACTGATTTTTTAAATCAGTCCTTTATGTCTCTGGGTCCTTCTATAATCCAGTAATCCCGTAATTCCAGTGTTCTTCGCAGCCACTTATTCCAAAACCAAGGAGTCTATTCTGGTACCCCCGGTTCGGATTTTGGTTGGGTTCCGTTGTTAACGTGCGGAACCCAACCCAACCGGGGGTACCAGAATAGACCCCCAAATAAAAACATCTTTCTAGTGCTGGGCATGGAAGAGTTTTCTTTTTTGTTTACTTCCATTAAAAATTTTGAATTTATTTGCATTACTTTTAGACTTCCGCTCTAAAGATTCCACTGACTTAGCACTACACCGGAATTACGCACGTAAGGCATTTTAATTTAAATAAACGAAACAGAAAACTCGTTCATAGCCTTTTGCTGAACATACATTGCAGTTGTGTCGCAGCACTTTACTGTTAATTAATCAATCAAAAAGAATTTTTATTTTCATAACCACAGAGTGTTTGGCAGCACGATATATAACACGTGTCCCCTATCCCTTTCACAGTTCTCATATGAGCGGTCTGATACACATTTTCCTTTACTGTATCAAGTTTCCTTCGCAAGGTGTGGAAATGGTGGACGCTGTTCCTGTGCATCAATGCTGCTTCCAGTGGGAAATTTTGAATCCTTTTCTACCTTGGCGGAACTCGGAAGCTACGTTCTACCACGGGTCTCCCACCGTTACGCAATGGAAGGTGATTTTCCAGCCTATGGACCGACGCATCAACTACTGGAAGTTTTCGTTTTCTCTTGAATTTTGTGAATGGTTTGATCATCACCGCTGTGATATTGTAGCTCACAGCATACTTGTGGATATCATCCTAAACGGTGCATCCATTTCACATAAGGAAGTTTCTAATTACTACTTAAGCGAAGTAAATGACTACACATACTATTTCCAGGAGCACGTTTTCATGAATCATCCAAAGGATCCACATCAGTTAATCATCAAAATAGAGATTTCCTTAACGGGCAATGCCACAGGAAATGAAGAAGGAAATGGACTTGAGAACGATCTAAGAAGGCTTTCGAGCGATTTGAGGCAACTTCTAGCCGATCCACAGTACTCTAACATGAATTTGATGGCGACATATGGCTTCCGGCCGATCCAAGTTCATTCTTATATAATAAATGCGAGATGGAATAACTTCTTTAGAGAGCATGCTTTCGAAGTAGACACTCGTGATACCGTGGGCATTAACATTTCAAATGGTCTTCTGTCGGACATCTTAACATACATGTACTCGGGCACATTAGGCATACATTGGCCGAATTGGAGAAATACAGCCTACATAACTGAACTGTTTCAAGTGATAGATCGGTATAAGCTGTACCATCTGTATAAAGTTTTCGTGAAAAACGATTTGCAGCAAGTGCGGGTGACTAGAACTCCTGCGCTCATCGACTCTCGTCTCTTCCCACTGGATGTCGTCAGTGGTCGCCCAGTGATTAGCGCTTCATACGCTTGGCATGTTACTGATGCGGATGTCAACTTCCCTTTGATGTACTTAATTTTTCAAATTCGAATACGGAGCCAAAATCGGGCTGGTCCTTGGCTTGCATACTCTGTCCAGTCGAGATCTCGATACAGAGTTTATGCCCATGTGAGTTTGGAAATCATGAAGGGGAGGCAAGGAAGAACCTGGTCTGTTTATGAGGGAGACTGCACTATTGATCCGGATGAAACTGTGGATTCTGGACCCGTTCTTTTTCTTGGATCCCCTGAAATCTTTGGCGACTTTAATTCAACTTCCTCCGCTGGGACAGATATTCAGTACTTCATCCGATGGTATATAAATGCTACCGACGGAACAACGATTAATAAAGTCCGGAGTGTAGACGACGACATATTACAAAATGAATTCGAAAGGTTCCGCGTTCTCAGCGATCATATGCATAAATTGAAAAAGCACTCGGTGGATGCAGATATGCAAATCCTAAGCCGTTCTGAAGGTAATGGAATCCTAGATGAATACGAGTACCAAGACCGTATCCACAAAGGAATCTTTGCTATTAGAGTACCTGAGTATTGGGAAGGGCTTGAAAATGTTCCGCGACCAAACGAACTTCCTGAAATTGCGAGATCTACTTTAAGCAATGTAATTCTTCCCATTGTTCTCGATTACATTTACACAGGCAAAATTTCCCCCATCCCCGCACCTTTTCTTGATGAAGTTGAACATTTCGCAGAGCGTACTCAGTTTTCCTCCTTACGAGACCTGGTACGTCGTATTCGTATACAGATGATGAATTTTTAACTTTGCCTTTAATGTTGTTTATGTATGCCTATTTTTGAAAATACGATTGTTTAAATTTTTCTAACATTTGCCTATCTATTTGTAAATTTTGCTGGCGCAATATTTCTACTGCAATGTTTGTAGTTCCACGTGTTTAACATTTCTAAGTGTAACTTTTATTAATTCGTTAAGATCAATGACCTAAGTTTTATAATAAATGTAATTTTTAAATCATTAAGAATTTTCTTTGAATAGCATTTCATTTTTACTTTCTTGAATGCGAAGTTTATAAAATATATTAATCTGTCCAAGATTAGACGTTGAGATCTTGATGAATACCTCCTCGGGACCGAAAATCACATTTTCGGAAATATGTAACACAATAAAGGTAGATGAATGAAATTTGTTATGAGGTCTATGCATCAAAGACATTTTGAAGACGTATTTTAGCTTTCCAGGCGGGCGCGCGTATGCAAGATATACTTGTATTGTGCACCGTATTATATATTTATATCGTTCTTTTATAACTTAAGTGCAATTTTTCTTTATAAAATCTTTGTTTACTATCTTAATATAAATAAAAGTCATTGTGGGTATATATATATATGTTTGTATCTGTGTTCCACATCTCCTCCTAAACCAGGGCACTGATTACAGCCAAACTTTGCACACTTATTAAGACAAGGGGAAGATTACTGTCAACTTTTCAAAGTGCAAAAGTGAATTAAACAGTCGGTTAATTAAAAAGTAACCGAAACCGTTTTCCCTCTGTAAGTTCGGAGTAAATTATCCCCCGAAAATCATTTTTATACCATCTTAAAGTTCAAACTTTTACCTTTTTAATGATATCAATTTTATATCTGTGACATTTTTTGTTCAATTTTTATTATTTTTTCAAAATTTAATAAAGATCAAACGTGGACGATTTTAAAATAAATCAAATTTAATGAGACTTGAGTTGACACTGATGAGTTGCTAGGCAACGGTGTAATTACTTTGCTATTATTTTTTTCTGTTTATTTTTTTTTTCAAATATCGTTTGGCAATGTTTTCATTGGTTCTTAAATAATTCTAAAGCTTATTTAATTAAAAAAATCACTGCAGTTCATATCACCTGTCATTTTTACCTGCGTTTCCTAAGAAATAATAAATACTTAATATATGAAATGAGAAAGTGAGTCTGTTTGTTACGCTTTCACGGCCAAACTACACGTGGAATAACTTATTTTTAATGTCGAACATCACGTGATCATAAAGAAAGCCGCTATTATGTGATCTTTCTGAGAAAATAAACTATTTATGGAATAATAACTGAAATTACTCACCTCGACGATTGATTTTCAATTTTCGAGTTTGACATCTATTTAATTTTAGCTATTTATATTTGCATATCAGATTTTATTCAAGAAGCTGTCGATAAATCGACGCCGGGACAGAAATCTATTGATAGATGTGATATAGCTGCAAGAGTTTTTAGATTAAAATTTAGAAACTATTGTTAATTATAACTAAAGGAAAATATCCAAAGATTTATTTTGTTCTATGTATTCTTTTGAATGGTAGAAGTGGATGACATATAGCATGATGGATAATATATTCCACAGATTATAATAAGGACCTGTTGATACCATTGAGTACAATGATGTAATTTAGAGTAATGGATAATATATGGGGAATAGAGAATGATTGTTGAATTGGTAATTTTGGCACTGATTAAAGAAAGTTTAGGTCAGATAAATAAAAATATGTCACAAGTAACAACATATCCTGTAGAGTTCTTGAACTCCTTAGAATTGTCAGGGGTACCTTCCGACAAGCTGAGATTAAAAGTCGGTGTGCCAGTACTATTGATACGTAACCTCGATGTACCGAGACTGAGCACGGTTACAAATTGCACACCTAGGTCCAAACGTCGTGAGACTGTTTAAGACCGAGAGAGCGTTTTAATTTCACGCATTCCGATAATACCGAAGGATTTACCATCCAAGTTTCAAAAGGTAACAATTCCTTTTAAAATTAGCATTTGCCAGGCTCAGGGCGAGACACTCAAAGGGGCAGGCGTACATTTGCAAAAACCATATCTTTCCCATAGACAACTATATGTAGCGTGTTCACGTGTGTCCAGACCACAAAACCTCTACATCCGTGCAAAAACGTAAAACAAAAAACGTCGTATACAAAAGTGCGTTAGCATAGATAAACAAAATTACCTAACTATAACAGCATACACTCCTGTTAGTCGTCCAATAATGTATTATCAACCATAAAATCTTTTAATTTTCCCTTTCAACATGTAACGAAACATTTACATTCGTGAGTTTACAAAATTTAATAATTCAAATTCTTCGCGCACGAAGTCGCGGGTAACAGCTAGTTAAGTTAATAAATACAGATAACATAAATAATAGTTGCATTTATTTTTGTAAAACACGATATATATGTAATACGATGCATGATGTAACGTAAAATTTGCGCAAGCGCACCCGCTGGAAAGTTAAAAAATATATGTCTATGGCAAGTCTCTCGTCACATGCTAACGGCAAATAGCTAGGTGGGTAAAATTTGGTATAAGGTTTTGCACCAGACTTGAGTACTGTATCTTCGGACACACCAAAGCATTGAGTCTCTGTTCTCTTGTTCTTTTTTATAAATGCTTTTTGACTCTCATTTCTTGAATAAAACATGGGGAAAATAGTTAAAAATCGGGAAAAATAGTCTATTTCCGAAAAACATAAACTTATGGAGTTTCTGAAATGACAGATTTATTTTGTTCCGTAACACCTCTTTGAGAAAACCAGCGCATGCAATTTTACACATTAGTCTCTGTATTAATATACATCAAACACCTAACGCGGTGGTACAGACGATTCCCGTTAGGGTCCATCGGGGTAGACTTTTATAGATGACTGCGCTTGTGGCCCTGATTTCTTCATTGAAAGGTTTGAAGCAGGATTTTGGACAGCACTTATGATTGGTGATTAGTGCATATTAAAATCTGTTGTCTTAGAAAAAACTTGCTTCATTATTGGCGTTTTATTACCATGACATTTAGGAACTGCCTCCAAAGAAAAGCGACTTTGTGTTGATATCTTGATGAATATAGTTATGATTATAGTTATTTTAATTACTCCTTAAGTCTCCGAGTCCTCCTGTAAACCAGAAATCTTGCAATCCTGCTATCCTTAAAGACAAGTGACTCTAGTTTCGAATCCAGAGGATAACTAATATTTAAATTAATCCTTTATGCCTCTGGATCCTCCTGTAAAGCAGAAATCATGCAATCCTGCTATCCTTAAAGAAAGTGACTCTAGTTTCGAATCCAGAGGATAACTAATATTTAAATTAATCCTTTTTGTCTCTGGATCCTCTTGTAAAGCAGAAATCTTGTTTTCCTTTTATCCTTAAAGACAAGTGACTCTATATTCATATCTAAAGAATAGTAGATATTTAAATTTACCATTTATGTCTCTGGGTCCTTCTGTAATCCAATAATCCCGTAATTCCAGTGTTTGTCGCACCGGCTCATATCCAAAACAGATAAAAAGATTTTAAAAACACCTTTAAAGTACTGTCATAGCCTTTTTCTAAACACTTGGGGTATTCTCATAGAACTTTACTAAAAAATAATCAAAAAATAATTCTTGTATTCATATTCACAGAGTGTTTGGCAACAGAATGCATATTACGTGTACTTTATCCCATTCACTTTAGGGGTATAATACGCATTTTACTTTTCTTTGCTGTATCTGGTTTTCTGCGGAAGACTTAAAAATGGCGAATGATAGAAATCGTTGCTGCTTCCAGTGGGATATTTATAATCCTTTTCTACCTTGGCGGAACTCGGAAGCTACGTTCTACCATGGCTCTCCCACCGTCACGCAATGGAAAGTGACTCTCCAGCCTATGGACCGACGCATCAACTACTGGAAGTTTTTATTTTCTCTTGAATTTGATGAATGGTTTGATCCTCGCGATGAAATTGTAGCTGGCAAAGTAAATGTACTTATCAAACTAAACGGTAAATTAATTACATTGAAGGAAGTTCGCAATTACCTCTTCTGCAGAGATAATCGATGCAAATACTATTTTCAGAACAATGTTTTCATGTGTCCTCGAATGGAACCACATCACTTATTCATTAAAGTAGAGATTTCTTTGCCAGGCAACGATACTCGAAACGAAGTGAGATATGGACTTTTTGCCAATCGCGACGATCTGAAATGGCTTTCAAGAGATTTAAGGAAACTTCTACACAATCCGGAATACTCTAACATGAAGCTGCTGCCGAGAAATTCCCACGAGCACATCCCAGCTCATTCTTATATAATAGATGCGAGGTGGAATAACTTCTTTTGCTTGCATGCTTTCAAAGCAGGCACTTGGGTTACCGTCGAAACCAACATTTCAAAGGGTCTTCTGAAGGACATCTTGACTTACATGTACTCTGGTACATTAGGCATAAATTGGCCAGATTGGAAGGATGCAGCCTACATCACTGAACTGTTTCAAGTGATAGATCGGTATAAGCTGTACCATCTCTATAAAGTTTTCGTGAGAAACGATTTGCAACAAGTGCGGGTAACTAGAACTCCTGTGCTTATCGAATCTCGCCTCTTCCCACTGGATGTAGTCAATGGCCGCCTGATGACTAACGCTTCACAAACGTGGCATGTTAATCCAAATTCTGAATACGAGTTCATTTTTCAAATTCGAGTGGGGAAGGGTATGCGGGGTGGTCCCTGGCTTTCACACTCTCTGAAATCGAAATCTCCATCCAGAGTCCATGCCAAGGTATATTTGGAAGTTATTAAGAAGAGGGAAGGAAAGGCTTTTGGAAGACCCTTGCCTTTTTATGAGAGAGACTGCACTATTGATCCGGATGCAACTGTGGAATCTAGATGCGTTCTTTATCTTGGATGTCCTGAAACCTTTGGCGACTTGAATTCAACTTCCTCCGATAGGACAGAAATTAAGTACTTCATCCAATGCTTTTTCAATGTTATCAACGGAACAACACTTAGCCAAGTCCGGAGTATAAGTGGAGACACTTTACAAAATGATTTAGTAAGGTTCGGCGTTCTCAGCAACCATATGTACAACTTGAACAAGCGAAAGTTGGATGCAGATATGCAAATCCTAATTCCTCCTTCAAGTCCTGTAGCCAAAGATGAACACAAGTACCCTATCCACAAAGGAATCTTTGCAACTAGAGTTCCTATGTTGTGGGAAGGACTTGAAAATGTTCCACAGGGAAGTGACATTCCTGACATTGCGAGATCTACTTTAAGCAGAGAAACTCTTCCCATTGTTTTCGATTACATGTACACAGGTAAACTATTCACCATCCCTTTTCTTTTCCTTAACGAAATTGAATATTTCGCTGAACAAACTATGTTTTACTCCTTACAAGATATAGTGAGTCGTATTCGTGCACGTTGGATAGATCGATAGCTTTTGCAGAAGTGCTGTTTAATTTTATGCCTGTTTTTTCTAAAAAAATACGCATTGTTTAAATCTTATATAATATTTGTATTTCTTAATCATGCTGCTGCAGTGTTTCTACTGATATGTTTGTAGTTCCGTTTCACATTTCTATGTGTAACTTTTTATTAATTCTTAAAGATCAATTAACTAAAGTTGATAAATAAATTCAATTATTTATTGATTTGTTATGCTCTTTATTGGTGTGTTGTATAAAATAATGGAATGAGCAGTCCTTCATGCCATTTCATTTTTGCGTTCTCTTGCTTTTTTGCCTCCCAGAGCTATAAACTCACATTTGCGGAAATATGCACATCAACAGGATAAGGAAAAACACAATGAAGAAGATTTATGAAATTAGTTGTTCGGTCTACGCATCAAAATTGTAGATCTATATAAAAGTTTACGCAGAAGGTGTCTACAGCAAGTCTTCTTGCATATACATATGTGTTTGTGTAATTTGTATCTCCCAAACTCTCGCAAAAGGAACTCAATTCTTGCCATACTTCGCATTGGGCATACTAGTTTTACCCACCTTCATCTTTAACTGAGTGAGCCAGCATCTACTTGTTCATTCTGTAACTTCACTTGTGTCTAGGAAACGCATTCTAATTGAATGCCCACACTTTAACGACCATCGTTTGCAATTTTTTACACGACCTTACCCAGTTTGGCAACACTGATTGATCGTCAAACTTATGTAAACGTTTTATTTGGAAAAATTGAAACTTCGTAACTGAAAAGGGCCACCAAGTAACAGACGATACAATGTTTCCGGTGTTATAGGACTGTGAACAATAGGGTGGATCGAAAATTCAAAGTGTGAGTAAAATAATCGGCATAAGGTGCAAAAGTTGTCTTTTAAGTGTATTAGCATACATGCAAAATTTTTTCAACTTTGTTAAATATCTTCCGGTGCCCCAAGACGCTTAAATATTTGCAAAAAAACGATTTTATGCAAATTTCGAATTAAAAATCAAAAATTAAAAATGTGTTAAAGAAACGATTTTACAGGGAGAAAGGTAGAGGAAAGGGCGAAGGAATGATAAAAATGCCAACAAAAATTGGAAAATTATCGTAATGAAAAAATATCGTGTTTGTTCGATATCACATTTTGTAAGTGTACAAATTTCGATGCATGTAAATGCCAAACATACATGAAAATTCTACTTGCTGAGTGATTGTTTATAAAAGATCAAATATAAGAAAGGAAAATGGTTATTGGAGAAGTGGACGTAATTACTACTGAAAAAAAGAGAAAAGGAAAAAAGAAAACAGATGGAAGACAAAAGAATAAAACGTAAAATGGTTAAAACAGATGCTGATGCTGCTCATGCTCAATCATTGGAGCTACTTGAGCTCAACACTATGTCTTCGTCCTTGTATACAGATACGGATGTAATTACCTTGGAATATCAATCATAAAATCCTTTAGATTTCCCTACCTTAGCAATGGTATATGATTAATACGGAATTTCAGATAGAGCAGCTGCTTCATTTGCCAGTGCTGTTTTACAAGACATTGGAATTGGACACGAAGGAGAGGCTTCGCATGTGGTAGATCGCAATAAAATTCGTAGACAGCGTAAAAAGCTTTAAAATTCAGTTGCAGAGTCTACTAAGTTAACAGTGTCTTGCTCTCTTTTAATCGGATTATATTTCGATGGAAGAAAAGACAACACAAAAGTTCTAATTAACAAGGACACAAAGTACTACCCAAAGACCACGAAGGAGGAGCATTATACTCTTGTAAACGAGCCTAACTCGGTGTATATCGGACATGTTACTGCTGCAGCAGGAGGAGCTAAAGCCATATAAGAAGCAAAACTCAATTTTTTTTGCATCAAATAATCTGTAATTAAGTGGGCTAACAGTAATTGGATGCGATGGAACAAATGTTAATACTGGGCACAGGGAAGGTATTATTCGCTTGATAGAACTGGCCTCAATAGACCATTACAATGGTGAATTTGTTTGCTTCAAAAAAATGAGTTACCTCTCCGTCATCTACTAAATTCTTTGGATTGTGCAACAACTCATCCTAAAGAATTTTGTCGACCAATTGGTAAAGCAATCAGAACCTGCGAGGTAATTTACCGAACCTGTAGTTAATTTTTCTTCTATAAGTGTGGAGAATATGCCACATAATATAGATAAAATGGTTCTCAGCAATATCTATATGATATTTACCAAGAGATATCACGTGGTGAATGTTATTCTGATCTGGCATTAAGAAAGCCTGGTCTAGTTGCTCACTCAAGGTGGCTAACAATTTCAGGTAGAATTTTAAGGTTGTATGTGGCCACAGAAAAACATATGACAATCTTATTAATCTTGCAACATATATTATGAAGGTGTATGCAACTTGTATGGTTCCATGTGAAGACAAAGCCCTCCATAACAGAAGGAGCGCTGCATATTTGTAGACTTATTTCATTTTTTAGATATTTGGAACCCAATTTAAGAAATATAGTACACACTTTTATTCAACGAAATAGCTTCTTTTGTCATCCTGAAAATTTGCTATTGTCAATGCTCACAGATAACAGAGAGAATATAAGGTCTTTAGCACTACGAAAACTAATTTGTGCTAGAAATGAAAACAGAGGATTATCAGAATAAGAATTTTTCAAGTACCAAAAAATAGACTTTAAAGCAAAGGAATATTTTGCACTTATTAAGTGGTAACGAGTTAAACCTTTTGAACCACCTCTTTTGATCATTGTTCCATTTAAAAGAAATTGAGGCCATGGTAAAAGTTAGAAAAAAGGAGGAATGATCAAATCCATGCCATACCCAAGCTGTAGAAAGATGTTTTCGCTTAATGTCTGAAGTGTCGGAAAGTGCATAAGAAGAAGAGAAGAGACACGGCTTCATATTGAATAGGATACAATCAAGAAATCTTATCAAGTATTATAATACCAAAAAGGATTACATCCTTTAGAAATATGTAAATCTTCAAACTAATAAAATTAAAAAAATCTATGATGTAAGTTCACTTTTCATAAGTTTTGTGATTTATTGCTTTACTATTAAACTTATACTTCATGTATTATCATAAAATTATAATTATTTATAATTTTATACTTTAATACTTGAAAAATTGACAATTTTTCAAATATTTTTCATTAATTCACAATTTTTAATAGATATTTGTAAAAATGTCAATTTTTAACTTTTTGGGGGGCTTTTGGGCCACCAGAAGGTATGAGTGAATGTTCATAATAATGAAAAAACGTAAATTAATATACCCAAAACAAAACTTTCTTACCCGGCGCTAAAGGAAATTTTGAAAACATTTTTTTATAAATTTCCAAAAAGAAATGTCATTTTTAACTATTTTTGGGGTACTTGGGGCACTGGAAGATATGAATGGATTTCAATAAAAAAATATATGTAAACTAATATACCTAAGAGACAACTTTCCCACCCCATGCCAAAAATAATTTCAAAACAAAACAAAAAAAATTGTAAATTTTCGTAAAAAATTCAATTTTTAACTATTTTTGAGGCGCTTGGGGCACCGGAAGATATAAATGAATTTCAATAAAAAAAATTATATAAACTAATATACTTAAGACACAACTTTCCCGCCCCATGCCAAAAATAATTTCGAAAAAAAAAATTTTTCCTATACTTTTCGATCCACCCTAGTGAACAAGCTCTGTTATTTTGTAAAAATGAATACCTTTTTAAGTGAAACATTTTATTGTATAGCAACGGATTCGGAAACACTCCACGCTTTTGCGCATGCTCCTGGCGGAGTTATTTTCCTCAAAATAGGGGGAAAGTGAAGAATGGAAGGGTTAATGTTTACATTTTACTGAGCGTGATCTAACAAAGAACTCCGGAAATGCACTCATATGATTCATTGCCTGACACCCCTTTCTTGTATAAAATTGTCCAAAAGTAGTAGTCTCGGAATCCGTTGCTGAACTATACCTCTATAATAACTCCATTTTAGAGCGGTGACTCCTCTAATCCATAAATTTTCCTCGGAAAGGAGGGGTTGCTGAAGAGAGGTTTCAATGTAATTTCCCACATGTGAATGTAATTTGAGTTAAGTAGTGCTGCCATCTAACGAATTTTATTGGAAATAGAAGTTTTCTACGGCGTTGGTTCTTCCATTCAGGGAGATCCTATATTTTAATAAAAAATTGTCACATATTCACACAATGAAATACATAAGTGAATCGATCGGTACCCACTTACTTCGTTCCTCTTAGGATCGCCAACTCTTTGCCGCCAAGAACGGCGATGATAAAACATTTGTTTTGGATGCGTCTAGATGTTTCTGCACGAATTAATCTTTTTATCGGTGTTTTGAGTATCGGGCTATATTGGGCCATTTTTCGATTGGATTGTTTTGCTCAACTTTTCGATGCGATTGGTCGATTCATTCGAATTTGAATAAAAGTTCGTTTGGAATTCATCGGATTGAATATCGGTTCAGGGGCTCTATCACGATTCTACCGACAACCATTCTGTTGCGAGAAGATGACCCGTTCTCCCGCTCGTGACGTCACATTTCGCGATGTCGTCTAAATCCGTCAACACGAAGCTTTCGAAATCGTTTGTGCACCGAAATCCCTAGCGAGTTTCAACCGTTTTTTCGCAAGCGAGAAGCACTTTTCGCTAGTGAGAAGGTTGTGTTGTTTGTTTCGCGATACTTTAAATGATGGCTCTAGTTTTGGTGCTATCTCTTGCGAAAGAAGATGCAAGAAGGGTTCCTTGCTTAAACACTTATTGATTACATCATATTTCATTGATAAGAGCATTTATTTACCTATGATTTCATGGAAAACAACTGTAAACAATATTCAAAGAGGTTATTTTGATGTTTTATACTTGAAGTACTCTCTGGGGTGTATTTGTCTTTATTGGATGCAAAATGATACAGTGATTATAGATGTAATATTGAAAATAAACAATAAAAAAAATCAAAACATATTTTATTGCATAACAAAGTACATTCATATAAAGAGTCGATTCATTCTATTCATATCATATTCGAGAAATAAACAGATAAAACAATGACATAAAGTGTGGAAACACGATTTAATAGGAAGAAAAATTTATATTCGAGAAATATCAAAGATTTGTCTGTGAACAGTGCAAAAAGTCTTCATTTATTAACCACTTGTTTAACAAATTATATGTTTGATTATGCTGTAAAAACTGTACGACTACAATCATTTGAACAAAAGTAAGTAGTTTTCATTAAAACAATATACTTCATAGGCCGACTCGACAGTCGGTTTGTTTGTTTATGCTTCGAAATCGGAAAGAGTGCTCTCTTTTGATTGGTCGATCGTTTCCACTTCTCGTATTCGCCGAAACGGTGAGAATTTACTCCCTTTTGGTTTCACTCGGCGTTGGTGATAGATCTAAATGGACCTTATGCACCGTTTGGGTTCGAGAGTATAAAAAAACAGCTGTGGAGGAATAAACAAAACGATCGGCCTATAAGCTACTCAGAAATAAAAGCAATTCTGAGTCAGCTGTTTAAGACTGACCAATGGCTGCCTCCGGCAGGTCACGTGTCGGAGGATGTGACGTCACATGCATAAGGTCCATTGAAGGTCACGATTATTTTCTCGCTGTATTTGAGTGCTCGCGAGCGACAACTATTCGGTGCGAATAATTGCCGGTAGAATCGTGATAGAACCCGGTACCGTGTATGTTATTCTGTGTTTCGTTTCTCAATGAATAAGCGAAGCTTCAAGTATTCCGCTATGCTGAAAGCGAAGCCGCTGATGTTTTTTAAATTAAAAAATTTGACCGGTATATGCCTGAAATGCCGCAGGCATTGCGTGCGGAAATTCTCGTTTTCAGAATTTTTTTAAAAACCTAGATTCCTAAGGTTCAATGAAAAAGCTAAGCTACTAGTTGCCTGCTATGCTGAAAGCGAAGTCGCAGATGTTGAACTTGAATGATAGGAGTTATGGGATTTGAAGCAACAAAGGCTGCAGATGTTTTCTTAAGTTAAAAAAAAAATTCCCGGTACACACTTGGCATTGCGTTCTCAATCTCTCCTTTTCAGGAAGGGCCGCGGTGGCCTAGTGGTAAGGTCTCGGCTTTGGGGCCACTGGGTTCCAGGTTCGAGACCCGATTCCACTGAAGATCCGCCGTGTATGGGGCCTGTTGCACGTTAAATCATACGTAGTGGCCAAACGTCCTCCCTTTGGTGTGGCGTGGAAGTTTGGAGAGGGGGTACCAGCTCAGGTGTCGTCCTCGTCATCTGACCGAGGTTCAAAATTACGAGGTCCGTCCCAAAATAGCCCTCGTGTTGCTTCAAAACGGGACGTTAATATAACTAAACTAAACTAAACTCTCCTTTTCAGATGATGCATGCGCAAGAGAGCAATAAAAAGCGCACTGCACATCCAAAACTGTATTTGGCGACGGCGAAAGAAATTGCGCCAAGAAGAATTGGCGAGAAGTAGGTGGGTACCGTAAACTCCACATTTTCCTCGAAATGATGGAAGGTAACTAAATTAGTTATTGTTTAGCTAAAAATGGTTGAATGAGAGGAAATTACTTAATTGATAAGACTGGTGGGGATTAGCGGATGGAGAGTGCTCTCTTTTCGTTCTCATTATTCAAATTTAATTTGAAAAGAAGGAAAGAAGGCTTATTCTCCCTTACTTTTTATCGTTTGCTTTCTCTGATAAGAATGTCACATATAATTTGAAAAAAAATTATTTTGCTTCAGAATGGATGTGTACCAAAACGTATACAATTACACTTTAGTTTAGTTATTATTAATCAACGGGAATTTACCGACCAAATAACAAGAAGAGTGTTATACAAAACCCTCTCAGCGGAAAGATGAAATACAAAAGAAAAGAGGAAAAAATTCAAACAACAAAATAATAAATACAAAATTAAACTGAAACAGTCTGCTATGAAAATCTTAATTGCTGGTGGATGCCAGAAAAGTCTTTCTTAATCCATGATTATATCATGCCTTCGTTCATGAAGGATCTTCATAATATTCATAAGTCGTGCCAGGAATATCTTGTCTTGGACAATATTTTCACACCACGTCCAAAGGTTTTCAGCACTGGGTTTCGTGAAATGAAAGGGTTTTGTCACAGGGCAGACTGTTGCGTAGTGGTTTGGATCAGCTTTAGCACCGGGGGCATCGATCGTGTGAACATAAACCGAACCTGTGAAGATAGGTCACGAACGGCCCATATCCAGTGATAAATTGGTTGGCTTTTGAGTTGAATGATGCTCGATTAATATTGACTTGAGGTTCGAAAAGGAAGGTTCGCTATCCCGTTTCCGAAAGGTTCCATCTTTCCTGCCAGATTTCAAGGGAACGCTTTTAGAGATTTTTTTTAAGGCAAGATTTAGGAGATCGATATTGATGTCGAGAGTACTGCCATGAGTACCCTGTCTGGCCAACTGGTCAGCAACCTCGTTCCCTAGTATCTCTGAATGTCCTTTAACACAAGAGATCGGTTTTTAGGGAGCTCCAGATGTTTAGAATTTCTCGGGCAACTCTTGAGTTTGACTGAAGAGTTTTCCGGGACGAGTGACTATCTGCATGAATAGCATTTTCCAGAGCCATTTTGTGATAACCAGCGCATGGTTTCTCTCAATGCTACCATCTCAGATTGAAAAACACTATTATTATCATCTAATTTGGCCCACCATTTGTGATGAATAAATCCATGGCGGAAGACACAGAAAACAGAGGTAGTTCCCTTGCCCCGTTTTAAAGTTTTCCCGCTTTTATTTTGAGACGGACCTCGCATTTTAAACCGTAAATAGATGTCTCTTGCTCTGGCACCCCCTCTCCAAACTTCCGCACCACACCAGCGGGAGGACGTTTAACCCACAACGTCAGGCTTTAACGTGCAGCGGGCCCATATACACGGCAGATATTTAGTGGATTCGGGTTTCAAATCGGGAACCCTTCTGTCCCGAAGCTGAGACCTTATTACTGGGCCACCGCGACCCAGTATACAACACAGGGTTACTGAAAATGATCGTTGCAATAACAAACGTATATAAATATTAAATGAATGATAGTACCAGCATAACATTCATACAGGGTAGCAGAACGAAGTTCAACGTTTGCTGCGCCAACCGTTTCTGTGGATAATCGGGAGTTTCCTGCACAACGAAAAATACCGAGTATGTGTTTTTTAATATGTGCATCCTGCAATTATATGACTCAGTCGAAATAGGGTTCGACTCCAACACTCAGAAACATTCCAATTAATTTTGAAGGTTTTTTTGGCGGATGGCTTATCAATCATACTCAGTGACCATGATGGTGCAAGCTCAGGTGCCATCATCTGACCGAGGTTCAAAATCACGAAGTCTGTCCCAAAAAACACCCTTGTGTTGCTTCAAAACGGAACGTTAATATAATTAAACGAAAAACGTACAAATGGTGCTTTACTATGAATGAGAGAGGAGAATCCTCTAGTTTTAGTTGTTCTTATTCATTGTCAACTCCTGTTGAGGAAAGCTTGCGTTGGCCTCTTGTTTTTCAGTGTAAAATAGAACTCTGTGCAGGATGAATCATGCAAAACAAGTTTTGTGAGTTATACAAATGTAATACAGGTACTTTTTATTATGTGAACCAGAAATTGTGAGTCAAAATATGACTTTGACTCCATTACCCAGAAACATTCCAATCAATTTCGAAATATTTTTTTTGGCGGATGGCTCATTTCATTTACAAGTTCATGTAATTTAGCTGGTCAGGAATTAATTATCACGAGGTTTTCAAACCAAAATTAATGACGATTAAGGAATCAAACCAAATTAATGACGACTTTTTAAAACATTTCTCATGCTCTTCTGTTGGACATCTTGACTTACATGTACTCGGGTACATTAAGCTTAAATTGGCAGGATTGGACAGATGCAGCCTACATAACTGAACTGTTTCAATTGATAGATAGGTATAAGCTGTACCATCTCCAGAAATTTATTTCTGAACGATTTTCGGCAATTACGGGTGACTAGAAATAATGTGCACATCGATTGTCGCCTTTTCCAACTGGATACCATCAATGAGCGCCCGAGAAATAACAATTCACACACATGGCACGTTAATCCGAACATGGATATAAACTCATTTTTCAAATTAGATTGAGGAAATATAATCGGGCTGGTTTCTGGCTTACACACTCTCTGCAATCGAAATCTCCATCCAGAGTTAAGGCCCAGGTAAATTTGGAAGTCATCAAGAGGGTAGAAGGAGATGCTTTCCGAAGAGTCTTGCCTTCTCATGGGCGAGGCTTCACTATTGATCCGGATGCAACTGTGGAATCTACATGCGTTCTTTTTCTTGGATGTCCTGAAACCTTTGGCGACTTCGAATTAACTTCCTCCGATGGGACAGAAATTAGTACTTCACCCGGTGCTTTTTAAATGTTATCAACGGAACAACACTTAACCAAGTCCGGAGTATACGTGGCGACACTTTACAAAATGAATCGATAAGGTTCGGCGTTCTCATCGACCATATGTATAACTTGAACAAGCGAAAGTTGGATGTAGATATGCAAATCCTAATTCCTTCTACAGGTCCTGTAGTCAAAGATGGACACAAGTACCCTATCCACAAAGGAATCTTTGCAACTGGAGTTCCTATGTTGTGGGAAGGACTTGAAAATGTTCCACTGGGAAGTGACATTCCTGACATTGCGAGATCTACTTTAAGCAGAGAAACTCTTCCCATTGTTTTCGATTACATGTACACAGGCAAAGTGTTCACCATCCCTTTTCTTTGCCTTAAAGAAGTTGGAGATTTCGCTGAACAAACTATGTTTTACTCCTTACGAGATTTAGCGAATCGTATTCGTTCATGTTGGATAGATCTATATCTTTTACAGAAGTGCTATTTAATTTTATGCCTGTTTTTTCTAAAAAAAATACGCATTGTTTAAATGTTACCAACGGAACAAGTGTTAACCAAGTCCGGAATGTACAAGGTGACACATTACAAAATGAATCGATAAGGTTCGGCGTTCTCAGCGATGATATGTATAAACTGAACAAGCGAAATTTGGATGCAGATATGCAAATCCTAAGTCGTCCTGAAGGTCTTGAAGTACTAGATGAGGGCGTGTACTTAGACGGTCTCCACAAAGGATTGTTTTCAATGGACCTTATGCATGTGACGTCACATCCTCCGACACGTGACCTACCGGAGGCGGCCATTGGTCAGTCTTAAACAGCTGACTCAGAACTGCTTTTATTTCTGAGTAGCTTATAGGCCGATCGTTTTGTTTATTCCTCCACAGCTGTTTTTTTATACTCTCGAACTCAGACGGTGCATAAGGTCCATTAGAGTGCCTGCGTTGTGGGAAGGACTTGAAAATGTTCAACAGGTGGACGGTATTCCTGAGGTTGCGGAATCTACTTTAAGCAAAGAAACTCTTCCCATTGTGCTCGATTACATTTACACTGGTAAATTCTTCCTCATCCCGCGACCTCTTCTTGATGAAGTTGAACTTTTCGCACAACAAACTCTGTTTTCTTCTTTATTAGACTTAGTAGGTCGTTTACGAGCGATAAATAATTAATTTTTCTGGAAATGCTGTTTAATTTTATGCATATCCTTAAAATATACTCATTGTTTAAATTTGATATATTTGTATGTATACTTCTTAAATTCCGCTGGCGCAATATTTCTACTGACATGTTTGTAGTTCAACGTGTTTAATATTTCTATGCGTAACTTTTTATTAATTCTTAAAGTTCAATGATCTAAAACTGATAATATAAGCAATTATTTATTAACCTCATATTTTCTTTTTAATTAGTCTTCTTAAATAATGAAATGAGTAGTCTTTCAAGCTATTTCATTTTTACTTCCTCGTATACGAAGTTTATAAAGTATTTCAATCCGAGCAAAAATTCGATCTCGAGATTTTCATGAATCTCCACATTTTAGACCTCCACGAATCCTCAAAGCACACGATTTTATAATTGCCTTCTAAGAACTTGTGTTCCTTAAACATCCATAGTTCAACTATCGATAGTTTTCCTGAACCATTGATAGTTTTCTCTCCGACAATGCTATCGATAGGTGTTTTTCCAGTCAGATAGGTTTAGAAACTAAGCGAATGCAATAACTTAAATGCTTATGCGTATGCAATAGCTTAAATAGCCTATTACTGCAGGTTTCAACTTGTTGTGCAACTAGGGATACTATGTACATACAAACATAACCCACGCCTACCGACTCACCCAAAGGGTTTAGAGTCAGCAAGGTTCGACGGGGACGAGCTAGACCTGTCATGAAAGAAAAAAGTTACAATATTTGGAGGGTATGGATTACAGAGCTAAGTGCATAAAAATACAAACAAAAACACACAGAAACACAGACAAAAACATACACAAAAACATACAGCACAAAAGCACCAACGGTGCTACAAAACAAAACCAGCGTTGCAAAACACAAGAAACAAAAATGGATAATAATAATGATAAAAAAAATAGAAACTCAATCAAGGGATTACTTACATAACAATATATATATATATATATATATATATATATATATAATTCAGATCACAAACGCTGCAAATCTTCACAAATTTTCCTAGAAATTTCAAAAATTGACTTCAACCTGTTTAAAAATAAATAGATTTTACAAAGTATTCTAGTCCAGTGAGTCCGACCAGCACCTGTCGGAAGTAGTAAATGATAGTCCTTGGTATACATACATGAAGTCAAGTAATGGTCAACATCTCCATGCTCACAACACACAAACAATCAGGATTGTTCAAAATCTTGGACCTGCACAGATATGCTGGAAAAGGTCCATGATTGGTAAACAGATAAATGACATATTTGTTGCTAATCAATAAGTCGAGATTTGCTGACGGAAGAATTTCTTTTGTACGTTTGCCAGTGGTGGAATTTTTCCAGTATGAGTTCCACTCGTTCATAAGGAATTCCTTACTATGTGGATAAATAAGGCGTACTGGAAAATAATGGCGGAGAACATAAAACATCAGAGATTTAAATGAAGCAAAACTATAGAATTTTGTTCCCCCAAATTCGTCCGAAATTAAGTTATGCATTAATGCAGATCTGAAATATTACTGCTTAGCAGTGTACGAATATAGAGAACTTGGTCTTAACTCTTTAAAGTTCATTACAGGTTTCGTTTTGAAAATTACAAAATTTATTTCAAAAATGAGCATTAGTCATGTAAGACAAAAAAAAAATTGGAATTTTTTATTTTCAAGAAATTTGTTTGACAGTGAAAACAATGATCGGTAACGGGCTATTTTTCCTCCAAATATTTTATCATCGAAATGCCTATCAAATTATGCATTTAATTTTTAAGTATAGGAGAGTATTCATGATATTCAACATTCACAAAATTCAATATTGCATTCGAAGATTCAATTTTTTAAAATATCAAGAACCCTCATCATTTTGTTTCTCGAGATCGAAAGCAATTTAGCTCTTGCAATGCCCTTATCTTTGTGAATAATAAAGGTATTGAAATTGAGTTTTCCTATAAGTTGGCCTTATATCTAGTATGAAAGGTATGAAAGAAAAATAACGCTATGCGGAATAATAAAATGCTCAATGTTTGGTTTCATTCTAACATCAATGAACGTTAAAGAGTGGAAGCAATGAAATGTTTAATAGCTGTCAGGGAAACGGAACTCGTGGAAAGAACATCCTGGTCTCATGCGTAATTAATAACAATCACGAATAATCTCAATGCAGTTCCAAACTATAAGTTGCATTTGTCTCCATTTACTCCTTCGTCGAATGTGACTGGACATTCTGAATTATGCATCTTTTACAAATTGTTGGATAGCGCTTATAGAAACCATGTAAAGATTACTTTTTAGGAATTGAAACAAATTAACCCTTTCTTCGTCGCATGTCATGCAACGAAGAGAATTATTGCAGGTTTTAAAATGAATTCGTCGCTATTTAAACGTCTCATTATATTTCGCCATTATTTTTGTAATTCTGAATATTGTTAAAATATTGCGCAGATAGTCCTACTTTCTTCATTCTTTCGTGGTGAGATTTCCCGCCTTCAATGGAAAAGATAATCATTTTGTTGAAAATTGGAAAAAAATTCCGACAAAGAAAGGGTTAATAACAATATTTTTCAACTTCATAAAGCGTTAAATCAATCCTTACACTCACACGTGTAAAATTACGCATCTTATTACCTTTCGGAGTGCAAAGAGTTAAGCCTAATTTTGTAAAACACGTTCCATGTAAAGAAGTCTAGGA
>BGPR01006721.1:26370-43780 GCA_013235015.1 Araneus ventricosus | reverse complement strand
ACATTGGAAATCGTCTTTCATTTGAAGAGTGGGTTATCACGATCATTAATTACTAGCTTTCTCCATGAGGTAATGTTAAATTATTTCAATGCTGTTATCATTTGGAGTGATGTGGAACTAAAAAAATGTAAATTAAAAAAATGAATTCTACAAATGATATTAAGTTAATCCGAGTTAAAGTAGCAAAGTCTCTTAAGCTAATATTAGCCTTTAACATTATAAATAGGAGGGGCGTGCATACTTACGGATCCTACTGGTTTGGATTGAGGTCGCTTTTCATTTGCTCTCAGTGTCACGTGACTTCGCTTGCTTCTGAATGATGTCATAGGAGCGTGCTTAGTTTGGATTTCGATTTTTGTCTTAGCTATTGTATGATGGAAAAACCAAAATTATCTTTTAATTACGATTATTTGGATATTTCTAAAGGGAATGATGAATTCAAGATAAAGATAATTTTGGTTTCTCCATGATACAATAGTTAAGACAAAAATTGAAATCCAAACTAAGCGCGCTCCTATGACATAATCAGAAGCAAGCAAAGCCACGTGACGCTGAGAGCCAATGAAAAGCGACGTCAACCATAGTAGGATCCGTAAATATGCGAGGGACGTTTGGGGAGAGAGAGTGCTCAAAAATAAAAAGACTACTCAAGGGGGTTTGGGAGGAAGAGAAGATCAGAAACAGCTGACTTACAAGAGCAACACCAGGTACATGGGTCACCGATTTTTTTCAAATTTTGTACATTTGTAGCTGTGCCTTAGGACAATACAACATGCAAGCCGCAAGTTCTAAAACTCGGTAATTTTCGAGAAAAATCGATAGAAAACTTTAGTGGGCAGAATATCAACCAGTTCGCTGCACGTTAGCGAGATGACGGAGGTCGAATGGTTAGCTTCAGAGCTCCGTAGCTGTTGGGTCGCCGGATCGAGTCCCACACTGAACGTTTTTTTAATACCATTTAAATTTTTTATAATGAATAATATCGTTTATACGCATGGATATTTATTGAACTTTCAAGAGCGTTTAGTAATTCTGCTAATTTTTTGCAAGATAGAAATTTATTTATTATTATAATTTTATTCATCACATTATAAGCCGCCATCTCATTAGTAAAACTGAAGCAAATTGGCTGATATTAATTACGATTCATATAATGTGATGAATAATTTTATAATTAAAAAAGTTTTTATTTTACGAAAAAATAGAATTACTAAACGCTGTTCAAAGTTCAATAAATATCCATGCGTATAAACGATATTATTCGTTATAAAATATTTAAATGGTATTAAAAAAAACGTTCAGTGTGGGACTCGATTCGGCGATACAGCAATTACGGAGCTCGCTTACGTGCAGCGAACTGGTTGATATTCTATCCCCTAATGTTTGCGATCGATTTTCTCGAAAATTACTGAATTATAGAATTTATTGCTTGCATGTTGTATTGTCCTAAGGCACTACTACAAATGTACAAAATTTGAAAAAATAGGCGACCCATGTACCTGGCGTTGCCCTTGTTAGATAAGTGAAATAAGATGTGCTCTATTGTTTCAAATATTACAGTTATGTGTGAGATTTTGTACCCAACTGGTTAAAGGGAATACGTCCACAATAGAGCGGAACGAAAACCGACACTCAAAAACTTTCTTTAGATTTGAAATTTGTAATAGCTGGCAAAAGTTGCCTTTTAGAATCAGATAAAAAATATTTTAAAATTTCATTGCAATATTACAACGTTTTGAGGTGCCAAAAAGGGTCTAAATATTGAAAAATTTCAAAAAAATTAATTAAATTTCAATATTTAGTCATGTAAATATTTTTTTTTTAATTTTGCACACATCCACTGGGAAATAATGCAGTTAACAATAGAAAAATCTTATTATCTTAAAAGAAAAACATTCAACACAAAATATGTTACACAATGAAAAATTGTTTACAGGGCAAATTTTGTAATAATTTGCAATGCTTTGTTTAGAAATGCTACAGTAATTTAAATAAAATAAAGTGTAACAAGTAAATGATTTGTCATCTTTTACAATGCACGATAGTCGAAAATACGTTTTAAGGGTGTTTAAAACCTATTGTGAGTATATAAAAATATTAATCATTAGCCAAAATCGTGCAAGATATCGGCTATGAATAAAAAGGGAATTTGCTGTTTCTAATCTGGAATTATTTCTCTGCTATACATTTAACTGACGAAAAACACTTACAAGTACTTTATGCATCCTTGTAATTGCTGTTGTGAAACAAAATGTATTTTGTGTTTTGCCAATCAACCGAAAATCAATAAAGTTAACGGGGGAGAATTTTTAGTACTGCGAGGTGATATTTTTTAAAGCAATTTCTTGCCAGTTTAATTAATTTAATATTTATATTTTTTTGTACTATCGACATAAAAAGAGCAGTAACAAATGTACATATTTTCCTTAGATGCAAGTGAAAAGGGAAGTATTAAAATAGCTATGTAAACATAGGTAGTTTTTGATTAGTTTTATCGTTAAGGAATGAATATTGAGCATTGTTATATAAAAGCAATTGTTTATAAAAGAACTTGTCATCCTTGACGAATTTGATCCAAAATTTGATACAAACTTACAATTTTGGATTAAATACCGAATATCATTACTTTTGTCCGTTGTATTTTTTAAAATTATCTTGTTCACATACAAACAGACAGTTCCGATTACAAAAATATTTCTTTTTGATTCAAGAAAGTCTACTAAGTGAAAAATTCCAAAATCTACAGGTTTATTTTTTTTATTATTGCAATACTTTCCCTATGTATCTACTAGATTGAGAACAGAAAGACAGTAGAAATAGCAGTGAAGTATTTAGGGTAAGTGCCTACCGAGTCTTACTTTTTCATCCCTCGCGGTCATTAGTGTCTTAGAAAGTTTAAATGCCCCCCAGTGAAAACATATTTTTTTTTTACTCCAACATATTGGGCATTCAAAAGTGGCAAAAACTTACAGACGTTTAATCTCCATGACGCGTCAAGATTATAGTTGTAGACAACTGTACCCCTTGTCCTTCGTTGTTATGCCACTGAGAAAGATATGTCTAGCAAAATACCATTCTTACAACAAAAATACTGAAAAGACTTGCTGAAAGTAGTATCTATGACCTGAAGAAACAATCCACTTCAGGTAGGGATGGAATGGATGGATTGGAAGTCACCTGTTGTGGTGTTGATTTTGTTCCTCAAAAAATTTCGGGTGACGAGATATTTTAACTGAGTTCGTAGGTGTCTTGTCCATCAACTGCTTCAAGCCACGGGGGTGAATATTGCATAGCAACAAGACCGAATATTTTGTCTCGTTTCTAAGAAAAATAAAAATTGTTGCACGTTGCTCCAAAAAAAATTAATTAAGTTAAAAGTGTTATACAAACTTAGACTTGAAAATATTTTTATCCCGAGGAACGCCGGGTATACCAGCAAAATTTTAAGGTAATAAATGGAACATTTCTCCCTGATTTAAAACAAGGACGGTTGAAATATCTTTTTTCCTTCGATTTTAAATTAAAATTTTTTATCAGCTCTTTCGTTTCCTCTCGTAGATCAAAGGCGAAGCTTTCTTCCACTGTGAATTCAAAATGAGCAAAGTCAAGATTCTATTTATAGCACAGGAGGGGAGAAGTCAGCTAAACTGGTGTTCAAACGGGGAGTCTAGCTAATCTGCGCTGTCACTTTCGTTAGTCGTTTCGTGAAATTCTATAGCTGCCATTTTTTTGTTATGTATTCTTCAAGGTCATTTATTAAAACAAAGATAAGAAAATGGTTTTTCTCCTTGCATAATGAAATAAAAAACGATGAAATAATTTTTTAATAAAAAATTACCTTAAATATTATAAATAAAGGTTTTTCCGCAATAATTTTAGAGCATATTGCCGCAAAAAAATTATTCTAAGATCATCTTAAAGTTTAAAAAATTAGCTTTTCAATGACACCAATTTTATTTCTATGCGATATTCTGTTTAATTTTAATTAATTTTTGAAAATGCTTTCAAACACATTTTCCAGCGGCGAAACAGGAGCTACGGTGATGTTCACGGTTCCTCAAGGTTCTATTTATTGCACTGGAAAGGGAGGGGAGGGTTGGTGACGGGTTACGATCTAGGGAGAAATGCTGCCCAGTCATAGTTCATACCATAGACTTACGATACGAATAGACTGCTCGTGGAGGGTTGCAATGTGAAGCAAGCACCTCATCACGTGACTCGTGGACTCGACCGAGACACTTCGTACGGGAATCCTTTGTTATTTCAATGCGTGAGTAAGAAAGGCCAGCTGAGGTTCTCATGAAAATTCACCGAAAATGGTTAAATCCTGTTGTGCATACGAGTGTAAAGAAAAATTTATCAAAGGAGGATCTGTTTCATTTTATCGGTAAGTAAAATTTTTATGATTTTTTTGCTTTATTAATGCAAAATAGCTACACAAAAATAAGTCTTAGTTCTTAGCTGTGGCGTTTGTTGCAATTGAAAACGATATTATTCAATTTGTTGTGTATGAAATTAATCCTTTTCTTAAGTTAATTGTTTAATATCCTCTTTTAGAAGTATCTATAGGTTTTAAGTGCCTATTAGTGTTTAAAATATGGAATTTTATCAGACACATGTAGATTGAGATATTTGGCGATGTGTTGGCGAAGTTGTTTACATTCTGAAATTTTCGTGTTTTTTGTGTTATTTAAAAGAAAAGAAAATTTTATGATTATGAAATAAACGTAGAATGTTTTTCAGTGTGTAAGAAAGATAAGCATAGTTCATTTTCAGTAAAAATTCATCTCTAGGTATATTTTTAAACATTTTCTTTTATGCATATAATTAAGAAACTGTATAATTATTAAAATTTAGAACTCAATAACTTCTTTTTGTTTAATTTTCTTTAATTTATGTGTATATGATGTTTGAAAATTTATTTAGTGTTTTTTATTTACTCTTTATTTATTTCTCTTTCGCTTTTTTTATTACAAGTATTATTTTCCAAAACAAAAGTATTATTGACATGTCTCAAAGATTTATCTGATTATTTTTCAGATTTCCAAGCAATCAAGAAAGGAGATATATTTGGGGAAAAAACATTCGCCGGGAAAACTAGTCAATTTATTTCGGAGAGGGCCTCAGCCTCCTTATATACGCCCCTGAAATTAAGTAGTTATTGCTTTAAATAAAAATGTTTTTTTATTTAAAAAGTTTAAGTATATAGTTTGTTTTTGTTACAGTCAGTTGAAGTATTATATTGTGTAAGGTTTAAAACAAATGAAATTCCTAGTCACATAAAATCCAATTATTTTGATTTCTTCCGTTCGTGAATTAGTTTTTAAATGAACTAAAATAGTAACGTTTCGCTACTTGTAGAAATACTACTCGTTTTCCAACACTCCTCATACTCGCTTCGCCAAATGTGGCGATAAGAAGCCAAGAAGTTCCTCTTTAGTCACGTGATGAGTGGAATTTCTACCCAGGTGCTTGCTTCACTCCGAATGCTGGTTTTTCTACAGCGTGAGCAGTCTAACTCTATCCTTAGTCTATGGTTCATACCAGTGGCAGCAAGTCAGGGGGAGGCGAGTCTGGTCAGTCGACCCCCATCTTTTTTAGGGAAAGATTAAATTTTTATTTTATTTTAGCTGCTTGAAACTAGGAATTACAAATAAGCAATAGTTTTCGGGAAAATTAACTTATTTTTTTATTGTCACCCCCTATACTCTTGAGTCTTTTAAGAGACTATAAATATTTTTCCGCCTCACTTTTTCCATTCAATCTGGCACTCACTAGTTCACATAAATAATAAAAGCTATTGTGTGTGAGTTGGCGCTTTATACGGCAAAACAATTGGACCTACATTTACGAAATTTGACACGAAGGCCTTTTTTCTAGCTGGGAATTTCCCCCTCAGAGAGATTTGTGTTTGAAATTTTAATTAGAATTTTAAATACTTAATCAATTGAAATTTTAGCGTTTTTCCGTCATAACATTTTCCTACAGAAAAATGATTTTAACATTTTTAAAATTCAAAAGATTGCATTTTCCTTGATGCCGAAGTAATCGTCGTAGACTTTTTTTCAGTAATTTTAACATATATTTTATATACTTGTTAAAATTACTATTTGTTGCATAAAAATAAAAGCTAAAATCGTTGTTTCATCAAATATTTTAATGATGTTATTTTCCGGTTGTTAAATCCCTGGTTAAAATGTTTGTTTGTTTTTTCATACATTACTTCATTACCAGATTTGATTTTCCTGCAGAAAGAAGTTATGCATTGCTAAAAATATGTTTTTCTACTCACGTTCATTAAATTAAAATATTTTTTTCCTTTTGTTACTTCTCGTACAGTGAAATATTTTGTCATACCAGCTTCAAATTGATACATTATGTTAGAACAGAAATTTATTTTCGGTTTTGTTTTCTAATAAAATATTTTTAATTTCACAGTTACTAAAATCTCTTTTTTTCCTCCCAAATATACTGTCCTGTTTTAATGGATAGGGTAGAATATTTAAAAAATCCTGACATTTAGTTTCTTAAAATTGTTTTTCAGTATTTTCTTAACAGTAATTTTCAAAATTTAGTTTTATTTTCAGTTTATATTGTTTTTTTCCAAGAGACTTTATAATATTCTTTCATGTAATACATACTATATGCTGAAGTATTTATATTGGAAACTTTCTGGCTTGTTAATTTTTTGTTGCTAAATTTCACAGTTACTCGATATTTAACTCAAAACATTTCATGTTAAAATAGTTTTATTATGAAAGCATACTTAGAATTTTCATCAAATTTATATTTTTCAGTATTACAAAATTATAAAGAGGAAATTTCAAATAGTTATGCTTTCCTTATTCATATTTTAATAGATAGGATAGCCAATATTCCGCGGCCGAAAAAAACTGGTAAGAAAAGATGGATAGTTATTAATACGTGTCTTACTATCAAATTACGTGCAATAGAAAAATATTTAAAAAGGGAATAGAACAAAATAATTGCATTCTATTCTTAAAATTTCATGAACTGCATTTTTTAAGTATGTCTGTCGGAAGATATCTTTCAAAACTAAATTTGAAAGGCTCGCTGCAAAAAGGAGGTAGTTTTTGGTACCATTTGGAGCTACATGCACTAAATTGTGATAATATATATATTTTTAAATGAAAATACTATACTAATTTTAAGAACATTTAAGGAATTTTTCAAAAGCAATAGAGTAAATAAGAATTTTGAATTTCAAGTTTTTCGGACAGTTTTCCGAAAACTTCAAAAATTAGAGTCACCGGCTTTTTGCAGCAAACCCTTCGATTTTTGATATGCACAAATATTGCGGAAATAACTTATTAAATACTCTGTATAGTAGAATGTGATTGCCGAGGGAAAATGAATATTAAAACATGCACGTCTTTTCAGAATATTGCAGCAACAAAGCAATTAGAATTTCTCTCATGATATTCGATTTAATTTAAAATTTATTTGAAATAATATCCTTCCTTACTATTTTTTTTTCTTATTTCACATTATCGATTTTATTTTTAAATTGTAATTCAAACATGTGTTAAGCCGTTAGCAAACCCTAACAGCAACGCTGAGTTGTTATATCAAGAAATTGTATGAATGAAAACAAATCATGAAATTATTAACTTTAGTGTCGCTTGTAAGACAATAAATTAAGTTTCTGAATTCGGAGTTAATTTTAATACGAGGGTTGTTCGATATTTTCGTGCATTTTGTAAGAAAAAAATAACTTTTTCGCAGTGATTAATATTCATTTTTCAAAGAAGTCTCGGCATAGATGAATATAAAAGATGTTATCGGGAACAGAAATTGAAATACTATTGCGATTTAAAATCAGGAGCTTATAATTAAAGCAGTGTGCTGTTTATCCTGCCCGCCAAGAGGCGCTGCAATCGCCTATCATTCATAGGATAAAATCCCCAAGTCTTTTGTCTGTTATGAAACCAACCATAGAGAAGAAGAATGAAAGGTCTCACTTCCGTAGACGCTAATGGCAACTCATTTCGACAGTACGCCACCTGTGGTAGGCTACGGCAATTAACCGGCCTATGTCACCCACAGAGAAGTGACGTCACCATGACGTAGTTGTGACGCGAGCTTTCTCCGTCGCCATGATAACGATGCAGATAATATTTAGTTATTTCAATCCCTATCATATTAAAACAACACGTGTTTTTTTATTGTATTTTTAACTTACTTTTGGACGAATACTAAATTTAAGAATAGCCAATTCATTTTGATAAATTGTTCGCAATTTTGAAATGTCTTTTTCCCTAATTTGAATCATTTTTTTTTTTTTGGCAGAGTAACAATAATTTAAAACATTAAGTATCCAAATATAAATAATTTAATAATTATAATTTAAGAATTATAAAGAAATTAAATAACGATATCTAATTTAAGAAGTGCAAAGTTTTTTAAATAAATAAATTATATTTATTTTGTTTCAAAAGAAACAGAATAATTGGCTTCATTGTAGAATACCAATAATTTAAAATATGTGGATATATATATCTTAACAACGATTATTATTTTTCAAATCAACAATTATTCTTTTTCAAGAAAAGAAGTGTAAAGTGTTTTTAAATAAATAAATTATATTTATTTTGTTTCAAGAAAAACAGAATAATTAACTTCATGTAGAATACCATTAATTTAAAACATGTGGATATATAGCTTAACAAATATTATTTTTCAAATAAACAATTATTCTTTTTTAAGAAAAGAAGTGTAAAGTTTTTTTTTTAATAAATAAATAATATTTATTTTGTTTCAAGAAAAACAGAATAATTGCTTCATTGTAGAATACCAATAATTTAAAACGTGTGGATATATAGCTTAACAAATATTATTTTTCAAATAAACAATTATTCTTTTTGAAGAAAAGCTCTTTCCAATCATATGATTGTTTAAAACTCCCCAGGAAATTATTTTTTTGTTGATCAAGTTAATATTATACTATCTTTTTCAGAATATATTCAAAGAATAAATTAACTTTTCATAATTTCACAATCATTCTTATTAAAGATGGAAAAATTTATAAAATGTAATTTTAATACAGAAAATTCATTCGTAAAGTTAATATTTATCAATTTTTGTAACCCTCAAAAAGAAATGAATAATGTTATTTAGTTTTGCACCAAGATGCTATAATAAATGTCAAAGACTCAAAATAAAGTACACTATTTTATTGAGCAAACATAATAAGTAATTAAATATTACGAATAAATGACATTTCTAATAAAACCCGAAAGCTGAGCATAATGGAATGACCTTCGCGCCTAGGGTGGCACTACCAGAAATTTAAACTCCAGAGGCACTTCGCTCATTCTACTCAGCATAGGGATTTTTGATTAAACAACATAGACAGAATTTTTTCAAATTCATATGCCAGCTAAAATATAAGAAAAACATCAAACATATCTAAAAGGATGCCAAAAATATTTCACTTTTTTATAACTGAAATTGGGTTTCAAATCTTTGTTCGTCATTTTTACTTTATGTTTTATCATCATAGAAATGAAAGAAGAAATTAAAAAAACTTGATCTTTCTATTTGTGTTTTATGTGACTATCATAAAAGTCTATATTTATTTTGCGTAAAACAGCCTCGAATTATTTGCTTATGCCATCTTTTTCGTAAAATAAGTTGAAATTAGATTTAAAGCATTTATGTAAATTCACAAAATACTGAAATAAATTTTTTGCTGGCCATTTTTAACCCAGATTTACAATCATCACATTCTTTAAAATCCAAAAAAACTGTATGATTATCTAAGATTTTATCTTCATCTACAATCAACTTTTCACATTCAAGACATGCATCAGATGACAAATATTTTTTTGCAAAATATCCCAAAATGTAACATATTACATTTTCCGAAACACTATTTAAGTTTACTGAACTTAATCTGTTCACATCATCAAGTACACTTTCTTCTGCACAATCTTCAGAATTTAAAATTTCAAATATTTCATTTTTATTGAAAGAGCTGAAGTCGATGAGGCAATCATCCTGGCACTTTTTTCCAACTGATTGTTTTAAAAAATTTGCGATTATTACTTTGTGAATTGTGTGTCTGAACTTATATGTATCTGGGTTGTCCCTAAAACCTCCTCTTCGTCTTATGGAAGAAAAAGTACTTTCTACGACATCTTGGTTGAAACGATTTGTTAGAATGAATTTATTTTTCATTAACAAATCTTGAGAAATCCCTATGAATGCATTTAGGGTTAAAATCCAACCATTCTTACAAGGTGCAACAATTGTTTTCCCTTTGCTTGAGCGTATATTCCACGTTTTAATCCAAGATATCATATCTTTCCAAATCTCTACATGGCAGCATTTCTGGTATCAGCACACAATTCTTTTTTTTTATACTTCAAACGGTGTCAAACAGTTTGTCCATTTTCTTGAGAAAGTGTGCAGTGTCTATAGCATTACTTTCGATTCTCTGGGCGACAACATACTGATTTAATGCAGCTGCCACTGAATGACTTAGAACCTAAAGAAATAAACAATTTGAATAGAATCAATTCATGCAACATTCAGTTTCTTTATATGAAAATTATCATTCAATTCTCATGCTTAATTATTATGAATAAATAAGTCAATTAGCTAGTTAAGAAAGCTCAAATTAATTTATATGATCTCTTTTAATGTCTATCTGGTATGGAATTTAATAAACTTTCATTCTTAAAAATTCAATTGAGTTACGAAGTGAATAAAATTTAAAATACATATGCTAGAAAAATCTCAACATTAAATATACAAGACAAAAAAAATGAAAAGAATAATTTTTCAAAAATTTTATTAGTATATGCTTGAATAGCTCAGTTTAAAACTAAGGTTATGAAACAACAGTAAATAAAAAAGAATTAAACTACATAAAGTGACTTTTCTAACCTGAGCTGCAAGTTTCGCATTCATTTTTTTAAGGCCCGATACTGCTAAGTGTTTCTTCGTCAACTTTCTACAGGCAGAAAATTCCTAAAAAAATAATAGATTGCAAATAATATAAAAGGAAATATGTAAATGTATTCAACACAATAATGATGATAATACATTACTCTAATATTTGTATGACTTAATTAACAGTTAAGGCACTAATTTAATTTTTGATTTTAATGAATCTCACCACTTGTTATAGTAGCATTCAGAAAAACAGATTGCAGGTCCATCATATTTTTAATAAGATTATATAAATTGAAGACCAAAAAGTAGAAAAAAGTTGAATGAAAAACTTTCATCTTTAGGTTCACTAATAACAATATTTTCATTAAATTTATTCTTACACTTTTTGAGACTATAGTATTTTTAATAAAATGTTGCAAATTAGAGAGCTAAAAAAGGGAAAAATAAGGAAATGAAAAAATTCCACCTTTAGGTACACTAATAAAAATGTTTTAATTAAATTTATTCTTACATCTTTTGAATCCATTTCATACAATTCTTCAATATGCTTCCAATTCGAAAAGGCTGTACGAGGGGTATTTCCAATAGACGCGTCTTCATAATAAATCCCGTGGTTCTTCAGGTTGTTTTGTACTGATTTTAAAAGATGAGGAGGATCATGCATAGCGTATATTTTCTTAGTTTTGTGTACAAAGAAAGTATTTTCTGTTGTCACATTCATTTCTTTAAAAAGACCTTGGTTTTTTTGGACCTGGAAATTCAGCATGAATAGACTTATTATATAGCAGGGGAGACGCAATTAAACATAAAATTTGTAACAAGAAATTAATAAAATGGTTAAACTAAGAGGTACATAATTCAATCAGGGTATTTTTAGAATAATACTGTATATTGTTAGTGTAAACTGTTAGTGTAAGTTTTTATTAAGATATAATTATTAAACATAATAGAACTCTGCTAACCTTGGTCACATACAATAGAAACTACTTCTAATTGACAAGACTATAAAATGACGATTGCTTCTAGTACCAACATTTTCAGACTAAACTTGTCAGTAGGGAAAGAGAAATAATAACCTAAAACCTGAAATTTACACAAGTTTTATTTATTATTTTAGTTATAGGTTTATCAGTAGAATTTCGGATTTCTAAATTTGAATCAATCTGATTCAGACAAAACATGTATTATGTGAGAAGTACAATAACATATTAGTATATATTTAAATGTAAAATTATTAAAAATTTTAAAAAGCATTTTATAACCTTCTTCCAATTTTTGACTATTCCTCGTGCCCTGAACACAAGTGCCAAGGTTGCATATGGTGGTTTTCTTTGTAATCCTGCTTAAATGTGGTGAACCCATCTACGCAATCTAAGTCTGCAGCATATATATATCCTGGCTTAATTGCCATTTCGTCAATTGAAAGAACACATAACTTTTCTGATTCACTCGTCCGGGACGATTGTGTTTTTAAACATTTAACCAAATTGGAACAAAATCCAGGAGCTTTGGAAACATTATAAGAATATATATCTGAAATAAATAAAAAAAATTCAAGATAATCAATAATAAAATACATCAACATTAACATTTTTTTATGTCAGGCATATAAATTTTATTAGTTTTAATTAATAAAATCAATGAAACACATAATTTACACACCTGAAATACAAAATGGTTAAATTGATTTAAATTTATGTATCTACAAGACTTGGACTACCTTTATATGCATGAATGAAACAATTGATGGAAAATTTGGTATGAAAATTTAAAGTAATATTAATCTTGTATCTGTACTACTTCTGTTTTTGAATAAACAGAATGCTAATTTAAATACTTACATATACTGTATTCAACAGAAACAATTTTCAAGATATTTAATAATAAAATATATCAACAGTAATATTTGTTATTTATCTCAGATAATTTATAAGTATGCAATCAATGAAACTCATAATTTACAAACCTTAAGTAGAAAATGGTTAATTTAGATGTACAGTCTGTGTGTGTGTCCCAAAAGTTTATAGACTGTAGTAAAATACATGTTTTATGAAAACGGAAAGGCATACAAACACCAATTACAAATATTTTTATACAAACCATATGCGACTTGCATTCAACGAAATATTTAGAAAAATAACAATTTGCATTTGAATTATATAACAAAATGGAGATATTAGGTGTCCCAAAAGTTTATAGAAAATATGACATTTCAACAAAATAATGCTCAATACAATGTTCTTAATAGTTTAAATTCTTTCCATTTTTCAGTATGACATTGCATACACGTTTTTCCATCGATATAATTAAGGTTTGTAATATCTCTGGTTCCGAGTTGTACCATGCAATTTCAATGGCTCTGTTCCAAACATTCACTGAATAAAATTGCCCTCAATTCTCATATACCTTTCGAGACATAATGCCCCACACTTTCTAAATTGGGTTTAGATCAGGGATCATTGGTGGCCACTCAAGAACAGTAACATTTTTTGAGTTCAAATAATTTTTAACATTGGAGGTATGGATGGGAACATTACCATGCTGATATTCCCAATTTCGTCTCCCTATGTTTTCTGCAAATGGCATAAGATGATTTTCTAGTGTTTCTGTGTATTTAGGATAATTCTGTCGGCCACCTAAAAAGGCCAAACCCACTTGACCGTTGAAACCAAAAGCTGCCCACACCATCACAGACCCACCACCACTTTGCCTACTGAAAAGCTCCTGGGCTCTTTTCGTAAATCATCCCAATATTTTATATTCCCGTCAGATCCATCGAGTTCCATTTTTTATCATCACTGAAAAGGACAGCCATCCATTTATCACCATATGGCATATGATTACGAGCCCATTTTAATCTCTTACTGATGTTTAGCTTTGAGAGTAGTAATCTGCGAGCCATTTTTGCGTGGATCATGTAACCAGATTCTATAATTCGTCTATGAACAGTGTTCTTGGAGATTTGCAACCGGGAAGGCCTAGTAATTTCGCGAACCGACATTTTCTGACTTGAAGCAATTCTTTGTATCCGTCTATCACTGAGAATATCCGTCACACGTGGTCTTCCCAAATGAGGTTTTGGCTCATATGTCGTCTTATGAGTTAATACACGATAAATCATACTTTTAGAAGGATTTTAAAGTTTCAATATTTCCTTAACAGTCTTATCGAGCAATTTCAAATGCAGAATTTTTTTCACTTCTTCATTAGAGAGCTGCGAAGCTTTAGGCATCTTCAAACGCAGAACAAACTTCCGCTTTCCATTTCATACAAAGTACTTATAAGGCTCCGAATCGACGTCATGATTATCGATACCATATTTGCATAAAATTACATTTGTCTATAAACTTTTCGGACAACTTATTTCTGTTTATTCTACGATTTACAAATTGGCATTAAATATACGTGGTAGAACTACTGTTTTTCCAATATAATAGACATAACATATCTATGCAGTAAGTTACATCGACATACATCATATACAACAAAAAATATAGGCAAAATAAAAGATTCTATAAACTTTTGGGACAGAGTGTATATACAATACTTGGTAACAATATCCTTTTCTATGAATGAATTAAACTATTGAACGGAAATTTTGTTCAATAATTTAAAAGAACACTGATATTATATCTGTACTAGTTCTTTCTCAAATACAAAATGTAAATTTAAAAACTCTTAAATACTGTATTCAACAAAATAATTACTACACAAATTTTGAAAATAAAATTTTACCTGTGTAATTTAAACCTGTGTAAGGTTGCTTTGCTTGGAAAAGCAAAGTATTTTCTCAGAATTCTATACGCACTAGGGCTTATGTAAATAAATTTGCAGAGCGAATGATTTTTCCATTGCTGACCAACGCCTTCCTTTTGTAGACTTACATTGCATACGCAGTTGAGATGAAATAAATATGGCCTGTCAGCTAATTTAGCTTGTAACTGTCCCATAAGGCGAGAAGAGGAACGCTTTTCATATAATCGTTTCCTTAATTTTGAAACGCTAGAAAGCAAAGTTTTAATTTTTCTTGTTCTGGGGGTCACTTGCAGATGACCACTGCTGTTATGGGGTGATGTTGTTGGTGTAGAAAGAATATTTCTAGAATACGAATGTTCTATGTCATTAACTTCAACGGATGGGCACTGGGATGCTGTTGAACGAAAAGCAGAAAGATTATCACTTGCTGTAGATGGCAGATCTTCAGTTATTTAAGGACTTGCAGATGCTGGTGAAGGAAAACCAGAAAGATTATCACTTGCCGTAGATGGCAGATCTTTAGTTATTTGAGGACAGGCAAACTCTTTTAATCTTTCCCTAAGTGTACTACTGAAGCAGGACTCGGAGAAACGTCTGTCACACACTCTGGCATTACCCAAGATATATTTTAACTTCTCTGGTGACACATGCAGTTAGAGTTCCCGTCTGAGTCGAAGCCATCCGGAACTCCTGATGGGGCAGCACTAAGAGGCCCCGCCCAGCACGATAGCACAAGTCAGCACTTGGCGGGAGCGGAATTTGCTCAACCGACGTGTCACCAAACTCCTCAGATGCAAACGCAATTACACAATGAAAACTTTACAGACCATTTAAGCAAAAATTAAGACACTTCACAGCCACACTTCAATCGAATAAAGATTTAACTATATTAACTGCGCAAGTCTTAAAATCCTGATAAATGCACAAGTTCATGAATTTCCTTTACTAACCAACTTTTGGGTAGTTTGTCTCGTTGTTGAGCCCAAACTGGACATTCCATTAGGACATGTTTAGTTGTTTCGTCTTCTCCACATTGGCATTTACAATCTTTACCAAACATTCTATTTTGGAAAGCACCAAAAATCCCATGTCCTGTTATAATCTGATTGTAATAAAAGTCGGCACCGAGTCGAGTCATATTAATTTCTGGGTAAATTAACCTTGTCCATTTTCCATTTTTAGATTGCAACCATCTGCGCTGCCAATTTTCTGTTAATTTTTTATTGTTAATATTTCTTATTTTTACTTTTGAATAGGTGAACTGTACCTCTATCAGATTTCCATTGGATGCTTCCTTAGCAAGCAGATCTGCTCTTTCAATACCCCATTTCCGCTTTGTGGGCCCTCACCCACATTAATTTATTGCCCTCTCTATCTTTCAGCCTTTTCTTTATTTGCCATATAAATTCTCTGTTGTCGCTTAGGGATTCTACTGCCATTAATGCTGATCTTGAATCAGACACGATTTTAACGTCATTGAGTTCGTGATCTGGAATATAGTCAATAGATTTATGTATGGCAAAAACTTCAGCCATGTAAACTGTATTATGATCGGCCAGCCTATACTGCGATTTTGTTATTTCTTCTGTTCGCATAATGAACAAAGGCAGCACCAACTCTATTCCCTATTTTTAAACCGTCTGTAAAAATATGATGATCTTCAGTCATACTTTGAAAGTATTCACACTTTATTTTATTTTTCCCCCATGGTCTTAGCTTAATTTCATAATCGATGCTCCTTTGATTCTCAAGATAATTTGTTGTGTTCAGTTTCTTAATTTCTCTAATAGTTTCTATTTCTGTCATTAATTTTAAATCCAGTGGGGCGCAGCCAGATAGTATCTGTAATGCTTCATTAGAAACAGTTTTGTAGCTATTTGTAATAGCTATGAGTAGCGGTCGCTGTATCTGTAGTACTTTATTTCTAATCTTTATTGTATTTCTAAACCATGTCTCACAACCGTATGAAATCATTTTTTTTCAATTACAATTAAATATATTTCTTTCACTACATTGGGTAGCAATCCCCACGTGGCCCTCGTAATCCTTCTTATTTTTTCATTGATCCTAATTATTTTTTGTTGTAATGCAATCAAATGGTCCATGAATGTCAAGTTGGTATCAAATGTGAGACCAAGATACGTCAGGTTTTTTACATATGCAATCCTTTTCCCAAATATATATATACCCGGAAAGTGTGAAATTTCTTTTCTGTGTTTGAACATAATGTATTTAGTCTTTGTTTCACTGAAAGTTAAGTTATAGCTTTCTTGCCATTTTTCCAGATGAACAATTGCCTTCTTACTCATTTCTTTAAATCTATATGATGTTGTGGCTCTCAGCAAGATGACCAAATCATCCGCATATGCCTGTATATATGCCTCTTGTTTAATATCTGTCATACTTAGTACTTCATTGACCACCAACAGCCAAAGCACTTGGCCAAAACTGGAGCCTTGTGGTACACCTACATTGTAGTTCCAAGGTTCATCTCTAGACAATAAAATAGCACGTTCCGTGAAGAAAGCATTTATAAGTCCAACAATTTTATATGCTACTCTATATCTAAATAGTAATCTTTTAATGTGGTGGCACATTCCATTTTAATGCTGAGAACCATTTTTTTGTATGAAAATATAATATAGTAAAAAAAATTACTCCTAAGCCAAATTACACCGCAATAAAGTTCAACATGTAAAAAGTACAAAAGGAATAAATTGCAAAAGAATAGAGG
>BGPR01006721.1:0-26360 GCA_013235015.1 Araneus ventricosus | reverse complement strand
AGTACAAAAGGAATAAATTGCAAAAGAATAGAGGTATTATTCCATATGATAAGCAGTATGTTTGTTTCAGAAATCACACAGGACGAAAGATGTATAATTCATATATAAAATTGTATAAATATTTTATGTATTCATATATATAATTCTGTTAAATTTACCTGTTCTCATCGGAAGGAATCCTGAATAATAGCGGCCCAGGAGTATCACACAAAGAACATGTCCTTCCTCTACCCAGATAGCAATTTTAGCTTGCAGCAAACTTGCAGCAAGATTTCACTTCAAATCTGCAAGCTTGCAGCAAGGTTGACACGACAAGAGTGCAAGCTTGAAACAAGCTTGCAGAAGCCACGAAGTCACCACGCGACGAACTTGCAGCAAGCTTGCCACATCAAACTCATTGCAAACATAGCAAGAACATAGTACAAAAAAAAACCTAGGATTAGAACTCGCGACCTACCTCTTCCAAAGCGGACGCTTTAACCACTCGGCCAGATAAACTCTGAGAGAAGATAAATTCCGCTAATAGATCGCGCATACGATTTATTTTTAACTCTTTTTCTTGATATCATTAATTTTTTAAATTTTGTGTTGAGAACATGATTTGAAATCAAAGAGAGAGCGATTTTCGCTAATAACTACGTTTTGCTAGTAGAATAAATTATGAAATGAGGTTTCAAAAGTAATTACTTTTAAAATGGGACAAAATGTATGTTATTATTTTTCAACAAGCATTTACTGTTTTTTAGGTTTAATTTTTTTATAAACGCTAAAATTTCAACATTAAGAAAAAGCCGATATAGTTTTCTGTAAAGTGCGTGTTCTATATTTAATAAAAAGATGGAAAATGCTTCAATTTTTTTTATGAAAAAGTTAGTTCTTTCACAAATTATCATTTATTTTTTTAAATTAATAAAAAGAAGAACGGTCTAGGAGATGCTATTAAAAATCGGATGTTTTTTTAAAACAGAGACAAAGATAATTATCTCTTTGTGCTATCATCTTTGCATCAAGCTTGTTTTGAAAACTCAAGCTAGTTGTCACGGCGAACTTGTGGCAAACTCGTTTTGCAAGCGAGGGTGGCGATTCTGAATTGTTTGTTTGCCACAAGTTCGCTTCAAGTTTGACGCTTCAAATTTGCCATAACAAGGTAATATCAAGTCAAAATCAAACTTGCTGCAAACTTACGCGCTATCTGGGTGTTCCTGTATTTTATTTTCGGAAAGGCAGCATTTTCGGAAGTCGCATCCATATCACTGATCCTGAAAATAAGAAGAAAGCATTATACACAAAAAAGAAAATATATATAAAAATAAGTATGAGCAAAATAAGTATAAGTATTAACGAAAGGATATAAAAAAATCTTCTCTCAAGACGACTAAGACACAGCGACGAGCACAACGCACGTGAATCCACAGAAACAATATATTGCCGTGTTATGGTTTGTAGTTCTCTCAACGTGGGCTGGTGTAGGTAGCGCTGCGATCGTTTACCAAAGTCCGGAGTGAGACCTCTGGTACTTTTTCTATGCGATACCAACAATCCGTTCATTTCTTTTACTACTTATGCCGCCCTAAATTTTCAGATTTAGGTACAGCAATTTGAATAACGATTGATTGATCTATATTGATAAGAACACTAAATTCGATGTTATTAGAGTGTTAGTGCCGAGGCACTTTTACTCAGAATGAGTGTAACAGCAATGAAAAAACCTTTATGTACTTGTACCTTTGGAGGTGATTCAGAGGAGACAATCAGAAAAAGAAAAAAAAAATGAAGCAAATGAGTTGGAATGAGAGTATTGGGAGGCAAATGGGAGCAAAAAGCATTATGGAGGCTTGAGCGGGAGAGTCCATTTAGTTGTAGCATAAGGGAATGGATATTTTCCGTTATTGTTAGTGAAATTCAATTGTTCTAAAATTGTTGGATTAGTATTTCTGGTGATTTGCTGGAAGAACTTCCTTGAGAGAACTTGGATATGATTTTCTGTTGATTCCAGCTTGAGGTCTTTGTGTATGACATCATTTCGTATATACCAAGGAGCATTGGTCATAATTCGCAAGATCTTGTTTTGCATAATTTGCACTTTTTTGAGATGAATTTTGGCAGCAAGACCCCAGATTTGCGATGCATAAGTAAGGATAGGACGAAGAATCTGCTTAAAGAGAAGCACTTTGTTGTTGAGGGAAAGTGGTGATTTTCTACCGATTAAAGGTATGATCACGTGAACCTTCGCCCAGAATTTATCAGTATTATATTTAATGTGGCTGTGGAAAGTAAGTTTGGAGTCTAAGATTAAACCAAGGTATTTAACCTCCTTGTCCCAAGACAGCTCTTCTTCAAAAAAGGTGAGAGATTGTAGATTGTTCCTAGGATGTCCTTTACGGAACATTACAGAGCGTGTTTTGTCAGTGTTAATGGCAACACGCCAAAGCGTACACCATTTTTCGATTTCAATAAGACCACGTTGAAGAGTTCTTATAACAAATTTAGTAGTGCTGCCCTGGGCCAGGATTGCCGTGTCATCAGCGAAGAAGCAGTTTGTGATGTGGTTGTTCACAGGAAAATCTGCAGTGTAAACAGTATAGAGAAGGGGACTTAGAATACTTCCTTGTGGCGTGCCAGCTTTAATATGGCCTGTTTCAGAAAGGGTACTATTTAATTTAACTTTAAATGTTCTATTGAGCAGGAAAAGAATTATGATGTCAATCAGATAATGAGGTAATTTATTTGCAATCAGTTTGTAAATTAGGCCATTATGCCACATTCTGTCAAATGCCTTGCGTACATCGAGGAAAACTCCACCAGTATAAAGTTTGTTGTTGAATCCATGAGTGATTAAGTTGGTAACACGAAGAAGCTGATGTACACAGCCGTGGTTGGGGCGGAAGCCATATTGCTCATCAGGAATGATTTGTAGATCAGAGCAGTGTTCTTTTAGTCTAGCTAGAATGACTTTTTCATAGATCTTTCCTAGATTACTCAGGAGACTGATAGGTCTATAATTGCCCGGTAGTTTATGGTTTTGTCCAGGCTTTGGGAACATGAGCACATGTGCAATCTTCCAGGATGGAGGGAAATAGTGGTGAAGCAGACATTTGTTAAATACCTTGGTGATACAAGTGAGCAGATTTGGAGGAATCATCTTGAGTGCTTTATTTGGTATGCCATCTGGTCCAGTAGCCTTTTTTGGATTGATCTTTTTGATTATAGCTTGAATTTCGAGGGGAGAGGTAAGTTTGATATTGTTGTCATTTCTCATGCTATTAAGGAAATGCTGAACTGCTCTGTTAACTTCGGAGATGTGTCTATTGTCGTAAGGCTCAGGGTTTGTCTGGAAGGAATTTTCAAGCGAGTACTTAAATGCGTTCGCTTTTCCGAGGGGGGTGTACTTGAGCCCATCCGTATCAAGAATAGGAGGGATTTTGTGGAACTTCCTTGAGTATTTCCGAGTTGCGTTGTAGATAGATAGGTCTTCCTGATTTAGGCTAAGAAGCCATTCGGTCCACGAGTCTTGATCATATTGATTGATGTCAGCTTTAATTTCATTGGTGAGCTGGGTGGATTTCCTTTTAAATCTAGGGTCATAGGTAATTTGCCATCTCTTTTTTATTTGATTTCTGAGGGTGATTTTATTTGTAATGCGAGGAGGCAACTTCCTGTGCGGACCATTGATAATTTTTGCTTTAGAAGATTGGTTTATAGCTGTAAGAATTACAGCCGTAATTTTGTTGATGACCTCGTCGATATCCTTAGTTGAATTGATACTGGGGTTGCCTGGAATTGCCTCTTTGGTAATATCGTAAAATTTCATCCAGTTGGTTGTTTTCAAAGTTTTGGTGATGGCAGGAATGTTTGCATTTATGTCGATTTCAAAGGATACCGGATTATGATCGCTGCAGAGTTCATTTAAGGAAGTTGCATCACCCGAGGAGAAGTTCTTGAGTACACCAAAGTCAAGTGTGCTTGGATTGTTGCCATTGTGCGGGAAGTGGGTAGGCTCTGGAGGAGCGAGAAGAATAAGGTTATTGTTACAGATGTAGTCATTGATGATGTTTCCATTTTGATTACGTCTTCCTAAACTCCAGGCGCTGTGCTTAGCATTGAAATCACCAACTGCAATGCACTTATTATTTGAATTAAAAATTCTATTGAGTTCATCGGTAGAAATGATACCGTGAGGAGGCCTATAAATGCTGGAGACAGTAATTTGTTGAGAGTTCGGAAGGACTATGGCAATGGTGGTATTTTCAAAAGAGTCAGAGGCAATAGGAGTTGGATAGTGATCGATTGAATTTCTAATAAATAAAGCAGTTCCACCACCACGGTGAGTCAGTCTGTCAGTTCTATACGTTGTGTAATTTACTAATTTAAGTTTATCTCCAGGGTTTAGGTGGGATTCCTGGATTGCAATGACATCTGGCTTCCACTCTTGGGCGAAGTATTTAAATTGGTTAAATTTGGGCTTAATGCCCCCAGCGTTCCAGCTGAGAACAGTTAAACAATTGTGGCGTTGACTATTGAATATGTTTGCTCATTTGGCTTTGGTGGAAGTTAGCCAATTGGCTGAAGAAGGAGGACATCATGGATGTCATCATGGTTGACATTTGCTTAAAGAATTCTTCTTGACTTGATGGCATTTTATGAGATAGTTCCACTGATCTGGGCAAAAATTGGGTTACTGGCTTTAGGTTCGAATCAGATTTTGGGGTTTCCTTGACTTTGGCAAGTGCTGTTGGATCAGACCATGCGTTCGCAGGTGCTGTTGGGAAAGATTTCCTGTTTAGGGGGTTTCTGGGGCAGCCTGAATAATTGGCCGTGTGATTGCCCTTGCAGTGTAAGCAAGTTGCAGGAGTTTCTTTAGGTTTGGGACAATCTCTGGACCAATGATTTCCCGCGCATTTCATGCATCTGGGATCTCTAGTACATCTACTACTATGGTGGAAATAATCCTGGCATTTGTAACATTGTCCCGGCGTTTGTTTTTTCCTTAAGGACTCAACAGAGACTCTCATTTGACCAATATATTCAAGATAGTAGATTTCCTTGGATTTAGGGATTTTCGGTAGCACCACTAAAAAGAGTGGCATGTTTTTGTTGGATTGTCTGTGTCGCAGGGGGTGACATAATTCGGGAGTAAAACCTTGGCGTGCTAATTCTTGCATTATGACGCTAACATCATGGTCTGGATCGAGGCCTCGAATAACAATTTTGATCTTCTTTTCGTCATTAAGTTCAAAGGTGTGGGATTTAAGTCCATCTTTGGTTATTTGCCTTTGAATTTTACGGTGGGCTTCACTTGTGGGAGGAAAGATTTTTAATTTGTCGCTAGAGATCATTCGACCAGTAACTATCTCTTCAGTTAATGCTGAGAGGGTTTGAAGGAGCTGCGGTACATTTTTAGGATTGTCAATCACTATTGGAGGGACATAAGGAATCTTTTCTTTTATAGAACATTCTTTTTCGTTTTGAGGTGTTTGAGATTGTTGAAAGTTTTTCAAGTTTGGGTTTTCTAGCTTTCCAGAATTCTTTTCAGAAGAATCCTGCTGGGTGGATCTATTAATCTCATTATCGCTATTCATGGGGGTATCTTCTACTCGAGGGGGATCATCATGTTCATTTTCCAAATTTGCAAAGCGATTGCTTGTATTTATTTGATATTCAAAGGATTGTTTAATCTTTTTTGAAGCATTTTCATCTTTCTGTGGGGATCTCCTATTTTTCTTACTCTTTTTGTGAAATGCATTAGATGTGGAAGAGGATTCACTATCAGAACCTCCATCGGAAAAGATATTATTTGCATGGGAATTCGTATAAGCATTAGCAATAATTTGATTGGACAACAAGGTAGTAAGAATACTAATTTTCCTATGCAAAATACGGTTAAGAGACCTATCTAGCAAATGGATAGCATTTGATAGTTCAACAGATTGGGGGGAAACTTTTTCCAAAGTATCAAGACATGCATCAATTTTACAAACATAAATATCACACTCCTCAGAACCGGTACACTTAGAAATATCAATACTATTACAAACACTAAGAGCAAAGTGTATAGGATCGGCACTTACCCCTTCGCTGTCAGCTATCGTCTCGTTTTGAGTAGCCATATATCCGCTGGGTTAACACAGCTTTGGTAAGTCCAAGAATCACAGCACACACGTAATCCAGAGGGAAAGTTCGCTCTAGAGAACAAACACCTGAAAATAGGTGTAATGCACAGTCGCAACGCTTCAACGAGCGCAAGAGAGGTAAGAAGTCAGCGCGACTGCTCTAAGTCCACACAGTAAACAACGCGAGTTAGTCCAAGTCCAAAATGTAAACACTGATGTAGGAGGGTGGGGGAAGAGTTCTCTCCCGTCGGAGGTCGAAACGCAGTACCTTTAGTTTAGCGCGCGGCCGTTGCGTGGAAGCACATCTCATCAGCAATATTAATTCCATTTTAAAAGCTATTTCAAATTAGAAATAGTGGTAATATATAATTTATTGAAATAAGATTTAATTGTCTTTTCATTTACATTTGAACAAAATACCATTTCTACTTTACTATTCACCACAGAGAAAAAGGATCAGAGGTCTCACTCCGCAATTTGATCAGCGCCTCCACTCGCCATCCAAGGGAACTAGCCACATGGATACCCGCCGCCGTTTCAAACGGAACTCCAAGGTCGCCGCCATGTTAGCTGTGTTGTGTTCGATGTCGATCCTAAGAACAAGTAAGTTAAATACATGTTTCCTAACTTCGATTTAGGTTAATCAAACATTTGTAACATTTAGTTTCACTTTTATAAATAAAATAATGAAGTTTATTTTTTGGTGCAATATCCGTTGTCTAAAACTTCTCATACTAATGGAATGAGAACTGTTGACGCAATATGCAATATAGGAAAAATGTATGCTTCCTGTATTTTTATAGATTTATTTTGCTTCGTAATAATTTGACCTGGGAATAAAAACAACCTTAATAACTATCAATCCTTCTTTGACTATTGCTGTGAAAATTTTTATTGTTGACTTTTATAATAATTTCCACGATCTATAATTCTTTTATCAGTCAAGTTGAAATTATATTTGAGCTTCTATGTTAATATAAATACAGCAGTATATTACAAATTATGTACTTAATAATACATTCATAACTATATTGTAGAAATTAAGTTAAAGTTTTCTAGCATCTTCAGATTATTTTGATTCTGAGTTTTGTATTATGGAATTTTACAACATGAAAATTGTAATTCTTTGTGCTGAAAGTTAAAGTAATTTTGGGTTGTGTGTTAAGTACTCTTAGTTATATCTTACACAAATCTTTCTAATTTAAAAACAATCTGTTGTGAAATGCTATTAGATGTAAGAGCTGACTAAGAATATCTGTAGTCTAGTTAATGTTACACTATTTTATTATTACAATGTTATAGGGTAGATGCTTCAGTTTTGGCCACATTAAGAGAAAATTTGAATTTTCACAGTGGATGACTGGCTAAAGCTTTTTACGTCATACTTGCACTGTTCTTTAGTAAATTTTCTTGCCTTTCTGTTAATTATAAAATCTTTCTCTGGAAAAATTTATATTTTGAGTTATGAATAAATAAATAATATATCCCAATTGTTAATATAAGTTGTCCCATAAATAATTTATCCCAATTTGTACCAGTTTTGGCAACCTTGCACCTGTTTTGGCCACATCAATATCATACTATATAACAGGAAACAATGAATATTAAGCAAAAATAAAGCATTTTTATGCAGTATGTATTTTATTACATTAGTTTCATATTTTACAAACCACTTTTTTTATTGAATTTGTAGAAAAGTAAAATAAAATGTACATTAGTTGATTTTAGCTGTAAGTTTGAGTTAAAGAGGCAGGAAGCAGAAAACAAACATTTAACTTGGTTGGTAATATACATGTTGTATAATACTTGTATAAAAATTTGTTTTTTTAAGGGGGGAGGGGTAAATTTTTTTGCAAATACTTAAAGCATGCCTTTAGAAAATTTTAAAAAATGAAGTTTCATCAGTATTGTACACCTGTTTGGAATTATCTAAAACACTCGTTTCTTCACCTAAGAGCTCTTCGACTCCTTAAACCAAGTTTGGCTTTCGTCATCTATGATATTTGCCTGCGTTTTATTAAAAATCTCTGCCTTACAACTAATTCTAGGATGCTACTATATAAAAGGAATATATCACTTTCTGCCTGTCCTTCCATTTTGAAACTGACATTCTATTTTACTGGCCTGGATATCTTTTGAATAGATCAAGATCAAGAAGTTTGTCTTTGACAATTGAAAATCCCATTCTTGCAATTCCCAAAATCTATTCTTCCAACTGATTTTTTACCTCAATTCTTTAATACTGCATCAGAATTACCATGCCCACCATAGCCGGAAAATGATGCCCTTCACTGTAATTATGCGATGCAAAGTGGAATTAGGCATTCCATAAACATTGCTAATCTTTACTGCAGGCTTTCCATCTTGATTGTCTTTAATTGCATTTAAAACTTTAGTTGGAGAGTAGCAAAATCTTTTGATGGAAATATCACCTGACTTCTTCTATTTAAATTGGAATTTTTGCCACATAAAATCTAAACAAAACTAAATTAGTTACTTTTATTTTATCCTGATATTCTTAAAAGTATTTTATGAGTAAAAACATAATAACAAACCATGTGGCCAAAAGTGGAACAAGTGTTGTACCCCTTTTGGCCACATGCATGGCCAAAAGAGGTACAACACTTGTATTATATATTATTACAATGTTACATCAATTTATTTGCTGCTATAAGTATGTATATATTATAAATAAATCAGTACCTTTATATAACATCTTCTATTTGCAAATTTAAATTCCATTTTAAGAAGATATTTCTTATTAATTTTTATTAATAATGTAGAGATTTTCCAGATGAAAATTTCATACTCTTTTGTATAAATAAAATATAGAAAGCTTTTCTGATAAGCATCTTAGCTAATATTTTATTTAGAATATCACAATATTTTGATCTATTTTAATTATCACAACTTGACACAAGAAAGTTAATTTTATTGTTAATGACTTAGAATTCTAATAATTAGTCTTGGTTAGAGACCCTGTTAAGTGAATATTTTATTTATAATAATGCATGATAATTGAGTAGTGTTTTTTATATAAAGAAATTTATGTTATAGAAAATGGAATTCTAGTGGAATTTTATTTGTCCTTTCAGGCAGTTCGAGATTTTTGTAGCTGCAAATTCTACAGGATGACGAAGTTGGGCAGGAGTTTTAAGTCCTGGTAGGAGCCACTCTAGGAAAGAAGGGGCATTCTATTATGTCTCCCTCCAGCTATTGATTGGGGCCGCAGTGGCCTAGTGGCAAAGTCTCGACCTCGGGACCGGTGGGTCGCAGGCCCGAAACCCGATTCCATCGAAGATTTGCCGTGTATGGGGCCTGTTGCACGCTACATCATACGCAATGTCCAAACTCCCTCCCGTTGGTGTTGAGCTGAAGTTTTGAGAGGGGGTACCAGCTCAGGTGTCGTCCTCGTTATCTGACCGCGGTTCAAAATTACGAGGTCCATCCGTAAATAGCCCTCCTGTTGCTTCAAAATGGGATGTTAATATAACCTAACCTAATCCAGCTATTGATCTTTTTAAAAAATTACACTCCTTTATATTGAGTATTTTTATACTCTATATAACAAATAAATCTGGCTTCTAGGCAGTGTTTGTTAGAAATGTTATGTATTAACAATGTTGTGTACTTTATTATGCTTGTTCAATAAAATTGTGACATTATATTTTGGGTTTTTTTTTTTTTGCATTTTGTATTATAACATCTTGTTACAAAAATCAACGAATGTATTTAATTTCTTTTCTGGGTTGAAAAAATTAATGTGTATTGTTGAAAAAATAATTTGTTGAAGTTTTAATATATTCTAAATGAGATGGTATAATATTAACTTAATCAAAAAATTTAATATCCTGCAGAGTTTTTTAAAAAATTAAATTTTCTTTATGAAAATAACATTCTATTAGTTTTTAAATTTTGGAACAAGAATGAATGTGTATTTATTAAAAATCAATTTATTGTTGAATTTTTAAAGTATTCTGAAAGTATAATATTAATTAAAACAACAAATTTAGTTTCCTGTAGAGTTTAAGGAAACCACAAGTGAATTTTCTTTATGGAAATTACATTTTATCAATATTCGTATCTTGGAAAAATTAATGTGAATTTCTTAAAGTAATTTTTCGTTGAAGTTTTAACATGTTCCAAAAGAGATCGTATAATATTAGCTAAATTAATAAAAATTAATTTCCTGTTGGTTTAAAAATATTTTATGAGCTGAAAGAATTTTTCTTGAAAAAGAATAAATGAAATTAAGTTTATCTTCTTAAATTATTTATCCAATGGTTAGAAATGATTGCTACACTTCAAATAGGCAATTCAACTTTTTTTTAATGTTTTGAATGATGTTTAATATTTACTTTTAATTCCTGTATTAAAGAAAAGGCTAATTTAATGAGAATAAAAAAACGTTTTATGATTAGAATAATTATATAAACAATAATAAACGGCATTATTATTAAAACAATGTCAAATTAACAATATATATATATATATAAAAAATAAGCTATTCTTAAATTTAATAATCGTTGAAAAACGAGTTAAATATCGTATAAATGCCTATTTATTGTTTACATCGTTGTCATGACGAAAGGGAATGGTTTTATTTACAATCGCGTCGCAGCGACGTCACGCTGACGTATTCTTGTTAGTTCCCTAGTCGGCCACAGATGGCGTACTGTCTATATGAGGTGTAATGTTAAAAAAGTTGCCATTAAGGTCTATGGGAGTGAGACCTCTGATTCTTTTTCTCTGTGCTATTCACCAAAAAGAACTAAACATCAACGACAAATAATTTTATTATCATGTCAAATTTTGTTTAATTAAAGTGGAATTGTGATACGATCGTCGGTGAGATACCAAATAACGCTATTTAAATAGTTGCGGCTTATTTTTTATATTACGATTTTTTTAATTACTTCATTCAACTGCAAAAATAGATCTACGTTTAAAACACAGAAAAATACCAAAGAAATGAATCTTTCTTCAAAGGTTCTAATTTTGATGGAAAGAATTTACTGTGAAAAGAAATTCTTTTGTTCATAAAACATCTGTCATTTTAAGATTGTTTCCCAAAGTATGGAATTAAACAAAATCGTACCAATACCATCATATCACATTGTATAAATGAAAATTTTGCCTGGATGCCCAATACCTTAGTACAATTTCCGTGTAAATCTCCAAAACGTACAATATGAAGTAAACATTTTTTTAAATTTGATCTTGATGGTAAAAGTATCATAAAAGATAATTTTGTTTATTTATGTGATAAAAAATTTATAAATAAAGAGTTCCAGTACTAGTTTTTTAAAAACAAAAACTTTTTTTTGAAGAAAAAAACGGCAATATTTGTAATGAAACGCAGTTGTGTCCTATGTGCTGAGTAATCTATCAACCATATTTAGATAACTCAATTAGACAAACGGAATCTCTTTATAATTTAAACGGCATTAAAATATTAACGCTGCTCGGACTGCCGCTATATGAATGTCTTGGGGCTGCAAGAATTTAGATAAGATTTGATTTGGTAGGACAGTTAAAATTCAAGATCAGTAATTCCATCTGGAAAGGATTGTATAAAAATGACGACGGACCTCCTTTTGATTAATAAATATTATATATTTCTCCGCTGAATGGGAATTTATATGTTGTCCGTACATGGACGAAGCTGTTTACATGATGATTCCTACATTCTTACTGAAAGGTTTTTACATTAAGCCACTTGAGGGCGCTGCAGTTGGTAGGCGGGGAATCATGCTTACGTAACATACTCCCGCCTTGAAATTGCACAATTTCAATACAATTATGCGATATAAAAATTTAACACACTACTTATCACAATGGAATACAAAAAATTATGATACAATTATAAAATTTGAATAGACATATATACAAAATACTACTGAAAAGAAAAGATATGATATTTCAATATACAACTTTAAAATATACAATATATACAATTATGCAAATAAGTTCAGTTGTATATGTGAATACTATTTACAATATCACACATGCTTATACTTTTAATTAAATAATTGGGAGTAAACACATTTGACTAATACCTCTTTTAACAATACCATTTGAAACTTTGATTATCACAACTCTTACATAACCAAGTGAACCTTTAATTATTTCTTGGATTCTGCCCAATCTCCATTTATATGGAGTTAAATCTGAGTCTTGAAGTATAACCATAAAATTTGTTCTTACATTATTTTCAGCAAACTGCCATTTGTTTCTAAGATGTAGATTATTGAGACAGTGGCGTTTCCAAACCTGTTGGAGTAGTTTAGATATTTTTTGCCATCTTGACAAATAATTATCTGATTTTTCAATTAAATTGTGGCTCTGCAAATGAGGTTATTAGACGGACAATTAAGAAATGTCTTGGAGTTAGGGCGGCATAGTCTTGAGGAACTGTGGATAAGTGTACAATAGGTCTACTATTTAGAATACCTGCTATTTCTGCTGTTAAAGTTAGAAATTCTTCAAATGCGAGTTTAATTGAAGCTACAGCTCTCTTCAAATGGTATTTAAAGGATTTGACTCCTGATTTAAACAAGCCCTCAAAATTTGGAGATCTTGGTGGAATAAATTTCTAGTTAATACTTTATGTAGTTATATAGTGTTAATTTATCATCAGGATTACTCATTAATTTTTGAAATCTTTTTAATTCTGAGTTTGTCCCTACAAAATACCTTGCGTTGTCCGAAAAAATGCATGTATATTTACCTCGTCCAGTAAAGAAGCGTTTTAAAGTTGCAATTAATGTTAAATCTGTATCAACTTCTAGATGTATAGCCTTTGTAGCAAAACAAATGAAGACTGCTACTAATAAATTAAGAAAGGTCCACAGAAATCAATCCCATAGTTTGAAAATGGTGGGTTGTGAGTGATTCTTTCAGCCGGCAAATTTCCTAATAATTGATTACAACTTTCTGATTTCTTTCTGAAACAAACAAAACATTCATTAACTAGTTTCCTAGCTAAATTCCTTCCTCTAACTGGCCAAAATTCTTGTCTGACAAGATGAATTAAGGTTTGGGGGCCTACATGTAAATACTTTTTGTGAAAAGATTCCATTATTATTCTTGTTAGTCTATGTTGGGCAGGAAGGAGCTTGGGATGTTTCTAGTCTTGGGTTAATCTAGTTTTTTGCAAACGACCACCTACACGAAGAATACTCTCCTCATTTAAAAATGGTGCTAAATTTTTAATTTTACTTTGTTTCATATCAAAACCCTTTGACAAACTCGTATTTTCTTCTGAAAATGCAAAAAATTGTGCCTTTTTTACCATGAAGTTAGAAGATTCTTTAATTTCCTTTATGTTTAACTTACCATTCTTCCGTTGAATAGGATTCTTCAAATTATAAATAAATCTAAAAACATAACTTAGAATTCGACAAAAAAAACCGCTTTTCAGCCATTTCTTTGTAATCAAATTAAAAATATCACTCTTTTTAATATCACTGATAAAATCATTAGAAGCATTACATGTCAACTCTAGGTCACATGAAGTTTTAACTTCATTGAGAAACTCATTGTTATTCAAATCAATAGTTTCTACTGGTAAAGAAATATCCAATTTTATGAAAGATGGTCCGTGAATCCAAAGTGAATTATTCACTAAATTTGTGGTTGACGTACCCCTGGAGATTAGGTTTGCTGGGTTGTCTGTTGAATTTAAATGTGTGAAGTCAAAATTGGGACAAAGTGTTAATTGTATTTACACGATTGGAAACGTAAGTTTTTAACTTTTCATGGGGAGTTTTTATGAATGCAAAAGCGATAGAAGAATTAGTCCACATATAAATGTGATTAATTGCTATCTGAATAATAGAAATCACCTTGGAAACAAGACGAGCCAACAGCAATGCTGTTGACAGTTTCAAACGAGGAGTAGTAGTAGCCTATACGACTCAACCAGTATTTTGTGCAGACGCTCTTGATTTGCTGCACAAAATACTGGTTTGTACTTCACCCGATTCATTTTCTCAGCACAGATGTAAAACGGTGCCATAGGCTTTATCTGAAGCATCACAAAACAATGCAAGTCTATGGTTACAGGATAAGTGATGATTGCACATGCACACCTCGGAATTTCTAGCTCGTTTACTGCTGGTAAGTCCTTTAAAAACTTTAACCAGTCATTCAGATAATTGGGTGGAACTGTGTCATTCCGATTTTGCCTTTGCAGCCAAAGTGTCTGAAGAAAAATCTTTGCACTTGTTATTACAGGACCAATAAGACCAAAAGTATCAAACAGTCTTGCTATGTTTGACAGAACTTCTCGTTCTGAGAAATTGTCCTTTAGCTTTACAGTCACTTTAAAGGTCAAGAGCCAATGCATTCAAAGTGTTTTCACACTGTTGGAGTCTGATGGAAATACATAATCTAGATTTTTGTTGTCATACAAAAGTTCAGGATGGTTTGAAACCCATTTGTGGAGTTCCATGCCTCCTTTCTTTAAGAGTTGATTTAACTGAAGTTGTAATGCTTTAGTTGTTTCTAAATTGTTTGACCCATTCAAAATTTTATCAACATAAACATCAGTACGAATTGTTGCAGTTTCTTTTGAAAATTTACTTTGTTCCTCCTCAGCTAGAGCTTTTAACGCTTTAGTCGCTAAAAACGGTGCGCGTGTTGTTCCATAGGTAACTGTCCATAGCCAATATGTCTCCACAGGAGCAAAGTAATTAGGCTTCCACAGAATTCTTTGTAGATCTCTATCTGATTCGTCTACCAAAATCTGGCGGTGCATTTTCTTTATGTCAGCACTAAGTGCATAATTGTAAGTTCTGAATCTCGAGATGACAGAAAAAGTTCTTGTTGAACTGTCCCCCCATTTAATAATATGGAATTAAGCGAAACTCCATTGCTAGAATTCACTGTTGCATCAAAAACCATGCGTAAGGGTCTTGATGTACTTTCTGGGCGAAAGACAGCATGATGGGGTATGTAATATTCACTACCTTTTAAATCAATAGAATCTAAAATTCTTCCCATATGATTAAAATGGAAATATTCATCTATGAACGCTTTATATTATGTTGCCATTGTTTTATTTTTATCTAATCTTTTCTAAAGTAAATTTAAGCATTTTTTCACAGTATTGTTTTTCAAATGTTTCTGATTCATCTGGTTGACATGTGTTATCACCAGGAAACGATTTTATTTGAACGAAATTTTTTTTGCAGAAATTCCTAGGTTACCTTTTTCTGAAATTAATCCAGAAAAGAAATAATGAAGAAACATATCTTTCACTGTTTACGTTATGGGTGGTATCGCTTTCCAACGGAACAAAGCTCGCATTTGATTGCGAAATGTTACTTTGGTTTTGCGTAATACTTCTTTGATTTTCAGAATCTAAATGTATCAAAGTATTATGGCTTGGTTTTCGGCAAACTCGGCAGAGGAAAGTTGATTTACATGGCGCGTTATGTATCTTCAAGCAGCAAACACTAATGATGCTTTTTTATGAATTCAATCCTTTTGGCAATGCTCATCTTTAAAAATTCATAACATTTATGCGAAGGATGATCAGTCTTACATAAGATACAGAATTTTACGACATGATCGCCTTTAATAGAATGGACAAGGAATTTTTTTTATTTATATCGAGCTTTGAATTATTTTCTTAATTTATTATTAGACGGGTTTTTTCCGAGTTGATCAAGTACCATTGCTCTTGACTATAGAAATTGTAAGAGCTCATTTAACGAAGGAATCTCTTTAGTTTGTGTAGATAATTCATAGGCTCTTCTTGTATTTTTGTCAAGCCTTTATAACATTATATTAACCAAAATAACATTTGTCAAGTTATTGCAGACTAATTTTAAACTTTTTATTGCTCTCAAGTTTTTGTTTATAGTGTCTGTAATATTCCTTTAGAAGATTCAAAGTTTCATTTCTCAATTTTTAGCATACTTTGGGTATGTATATCTACAACTGCTCTCTCATTTTCGAAGCATTCTTCAAGAGCTGAAAACAATGAATCAAATGTATCATCACTTTTTTCAATTAATTTAGCTTCTCTGCGAGGACAGCTTTTAAATAAAATAGTTTTTGATCATTTGTTAATTCTTTGTTATCAGTTATTAGGCTGACAAACTGATTTTTAAAATTGGAGAATTCTTCTATTTTACCATAAAAGATTGGTAAATGAATTTCAGGAAGTTTCGATTTCAACTCAATATGATAAATATATGATTTTAAATCTGAATTGTGATCACTTCTGTTTTCAATGATTTCGACTTCATTATCATTGCATTGGAGAATAAGCATTTCAGACTTACCTCTATTTCATCCCTTTCTTCTAGTAGTTCCAACATATCTTCGTCCGACTTTTTACTCGATTTTTCATCTTCTTCAATATCCAGATACTGCTTGAATAGAGTCTCGAATTCTTCTTTCATTACTTTAACACTATTAAGCTTCTGCTGTGCACTAATCAGAATTTTTCTTTGATCATCGATTGTTGAGCAAGTTTGCGCAAATTTTTGAATGTTTGTTAGTTTTGTTTTAATTATTCCATGGATTCGATTCAAATCCTTAATTGTGGGAGGTTTTGATTTATTTTTTTCCATAGTGAGAAGCTAATCCGTCTCCGGCTGGACGGATCAGAATGGAGAGGATTGTATAAATATGACGAAGGACCTCTTTTTGTTTTATAAATATTATATTTATTTCTCCGCTGAATGGGAGTTTATATCTTGTCGCAACATGGCTGAAGCTGTTCGCATGATGATTATTACATCCACTCTGAAAGTTTTTACATTGGGCCACTTGAGGGCGCTACAGTTGGTAGTAGAAAATCATGCTTACGTAACACCATCCATTTCTATATTCTTGCAGATATCATCAATATCTTAAAAAAAATATATAGGTTTAAATTTAAATAATATAATTTTATTAAATACAATTTATTAAAAAAATTTTTTGATAGTTACTAACTTTATATTCTACTTTAAAACTAATATGCACATCCCTTCTTCAAAGTTAAATAAACTTGCTGTTGTGTATTTTTTCCTTACTTTTATACTTTTCATGAAAATTCGACTGGACTAAATGCTGAGAATTTTTTTTTGTTTCCAAACTTATTGTTACGACATTCCTACCGCTAGCTGGCGCTGGTGCCGAGTGAACGCTTCTTGTAATGTTACTTTTTTCTCCCATTAGCTGAGAATAGAATAACTATAGCGTGGTAAACAAACCGCCACCATCTTTCTCGCAAAATAAATGTTGAGTTTTTACAACTCCTCTTTCATCTCGATTCACAGAGGAAAATCAATAAGTACCTTTACGACTAGCATGATGTTCCGTATTACGCCCTAGTTGAACTAGTGAAATTTTAGGTATTTCGATTCTTGCATATAGTGCTGGCCAACATGGCCGCAGAAATTCTCAATTTGACAGTATTGAAGCATAAACGCTGTAGCTTAAAGGGACAGATTACGAAACTGTCGAATATTTTAAACAGTTGTTATTTGACAAATCTAAGTAAAATGTAAGTAAAACTAAAGTCTGTGCAAAAAAAATGAAGTTAAAATCGATGAGTTGAGAAATTGCAGATTTCGAAATTGTGCCAGAATCTTGTGGATTTAGAAAATACTGTCACAGAAATGGAAGAAGCTATTGACACACTTGAGATGAGACTTGTGAAATTGTTACTTTAAATTGTAATCTTGAAAGAATCTAACTTCTGAAATTACTAATTACAAGTAATTATTGATAATTACAAATTGCCTTCAATTTCCTCGTCAAAGTTTTCGGGGCAATACATAGATGGTTGTCATTTAAGACTTTGGGGAGAAATTTGTAAAAATATCAGCCAACTTCTCTTTAGATTTCACATTCTTTATATTCACTGATCCATCATCACATTGTTTACGAATAAAATGGTATCGCACATCAATGTGCTTTGTATGTTTGTGAAGCACAGGGTTTTTAATCAGTGTGATAGCACTTTGATTATCAACAAAGAGAGTAATACCCTCATCACACAATTCACTTTCACTCACATCTTATAGAAGTTGGAGAAGCCATAATAAATCCTTCACTGCAGTTGAAGCTGCAATATATTCAGCCTCAGATGTAGATGCAGAGACAATTCATTCTTTCTAGCTACACCTGGTTACTGGACCATTGCCGAGTTTAAAATGCTTTAGCAATTGCACAAAAATAAAAATAAAAAAAATCATTATTTTATATATAAAAGTGAAGATAAGTCTAATAAATATTAGAAATTTTTCATTTATTTAAATAACCTCTGATAAAAATTTTGAAACGCATTTTAAACTTGCCTTTCTCATCTCTAGGAATCTTGAATAGGATTTAAGTAGTTTCATATAGAAAAAACTGGAATAGTCACTAATATCGATTTCTGAATAATGTATTGCCCATCATTCTAAAAAAAAAAAAACTGGATATAATAAATTATCCGGAATATTTGACAAGGAGCAATAAGAATTTATCCGGCAAACCAACATGGGTGGAATTTCGGTTGACTTCCGTTCGATATTTACAATATGGTGCCATGTTTTGGTTTGTAGTTCTCACAAAGACTGTAAGTTTTAGGTGAAACTGCGATAGTTTACCAAACTCCGGAGTGAGATCTCTGTGATATTACCAATATTAATGTATTTATGTAATATATATATGCTTACCAGTAACTTGCCGCTAAAACAATGCACAAGGCAATGCACACGGAATCGGGTTTGCCGTCGGGCACCGATATTCCTGGAAGGAGCAAATGCGACAATTGCAAGCGTAAATGGAAGACTGAGGTGAATTATGCTTTTGCAGTAAACGAGATGCAATCCCTGAAAACTCGAATTGCTATTATGCAGGCAAGCTCAGAAAATCCCGCGGAGGATTACCTGGACTACGGAGCTCATAGGTTGGAGATTCAAAACCTTGCGCGCACTATGGAGACAATGAAGGGTGAGTTAGAATCCTTTCCTAACTGCAACGAGGAGAGTTGTGTTGTGAGGCACTCGCTGGCTAGTGAGGGTAATAGGAATAGTAACTCTAATGAATTTCATTCACCCAATCGCAGAAAAATCGCGAAACAAAAACAAACGCCACAGAGCCAACCAATAACCGACAAAAACCCCCTTCGAAGTGTTAAATAATTTAGAAGAAACTGATAATGCAAATGATACCGCAACACCCACTGAAATCATTCCACCAATAATGTTGCGATATAACAGTAACAACTGCGATAAAATGCTATCAGACATTCGTAGAGTCTGCGGACCTACTGAAAACAAATTCTCAAATGAATCAATTAAAATTTACCCTGGGACTGCTGAAATGCACGATAAGATCACATCATTCTGCAGAACACAGGGATATGACTTTTATGTTATCCCACCACGAAATAAAAGGCCGGTGAAGGCAGTAATCAAAGATCTCCCATACGACTATGATGTGAACAAAATTAAAACTTTCCTCATTGATAATCACGGATTCTCAGTAATAAAAGTCGCTCAATTGACGCAATTTAAAACACGCAGGCCCCTCCCATTCTATCTGGTAGAATTAAACAAAACAGAAAACGCGCAGTCTATTTTCTCAATAAACACGATTAATCACTTCAAGGTAACAGTAGAACCCTTTCGCGGAAGAAATCTCGTAAGCCAATGCTTCAAATGTAATTACTATCACCATACAGCAGGATTTTGTGAAAGTAAACCGCGCTGCTTAAAATGCAACAAGTCACGAAACCAAAAATTGTGAGATTAAAACTAGGATTGAAAAACCTACATGCATCAATTGCGGAAAGGAAGGCCACGTCGCATCTTATCGAGGATGCGAAAAATTCCCTAAAGTAAATTCGGCTAGACAAAACAGACAAAATTACTTCTCCAACAGTACAACGTTCCACACTAATCAATATAAGATTAAAGACAACGTTTCCTTTGCATGATTTCTGATCCTTCTCCTCGCCAAGAGATGGCGCCACCAGCACATAGAAACGAAGCTATTAACGAAACGAGCTATGAATCTCCCACAAATTTATTTAAAGATATGTTGGAAGGGCTCGCAGAGCTCAAAAAACTTCTCAGGGAATATCCAAATCTATTCACTGCACTTAAAAAACTTAAAAATGCAAGCGACATCATTACAAAATGTAATATTCTCATGGAAGCATTCAGCACCCCAGGGACAAATATTAGTGATTAACGTTCAAGTCAAATAGCCTACGCATAATTTACTGGAACGCAAATGGCATTAATAACAAGATCAATGAGCTACGGATCTTGGTAAATAAGTATTTCCCCGATATTGTATTAATTCAAGAAACTCACCTGAGACCACATAAGAGAATTTTCCTGGCAAATTACAACTCTTACTATAGTTATAGAGACAACCAAAATTTTGGCCACCCGAGCGGTGGGACTGCTATTCTTATTAAAAACAATATTCCCCATCACGAATTAATTCCCCCCACCCTCTACTGTGTAGAAGCATCAGTTATTGTGCTTGATCTCAAGGATAGAGAACCAATTACGTTGACCTCCATCTACATCCCCCCCACTGCTAATAATTATCTTTTCACCTTTGACATTGAAAGACTATTTCAAATTAGCCCAAATCAGGTTATTTGCGGTGATTTTAACGCTCATCATGTCAACTGGGGTTGTAGAACCAATAACACCAGAGGAGTCACATTAGCTCATTTTGCACACAATGCAGGTATTGAAATCCTTGCACCAATCCTTCTCCCACTAGATATGGTCAGAACTCTGCCAGCACTATAGATCTTACATTAGTTAGAGAATTTCTATATCCCTATGAAATCCACTCACTCGCTGAGCTCAGTTCAGACCATAATCCTATTTTGCTAAATTTTTATTTCAAATTCACCATTCCGAATATTACAGGAAGTACTAAAATTAATTGGAATAAATTTAGAAATCATCTGGCAAACTGTAATATTCCAAATCCTAACGAAATTAAATCCCCAGCTGACATAGACTCCTTCGTAGAATGTTACGAAAACGCTATTATTGAAGCCAAGATCGCCGCATCTAACCCCATTCGAAGCAATCAAACGTATATTGATCCGCGCCTCAGGAAACTCAATAATGAACGTAATTTTGCCAGGAGGATGTCTCAAAAATATAGAATTCCAGCCCTCAAGAGTATTGCTAACAAATTAAATAAAGAAATTAAAAAACTCAACACCAAAATCGAAAATGAAAATTATATCAATAAACTTATTAACGTTAACACTGAGGATGGTACCTTCTGGAATTTTGTAAGACCATTTAAGAAAAAATTCAAAAGTATTCCGGCCCTTAAACGCCCAGCCAATATTGCCCAGACAGACACTGAAAAAGCTAACTGCCTGGCTGATAGCCTGGAAAAGCAATTTCAATTAAATGATGTGCACCACGTAGAAACAGAGCATCTTGTCAATAGTACTGTCAAGGAATTTCTTAACAATGTTCCCTTTAATTTCAATAATATTAAGCCAATTGACCCCACTGATATTGTTAATTATACTAAAAAGCTGAATAAGAAGAAAGCCCCTGGAATTGATGGTATCAGCAATAAAAATATTCAAAACCTCCCTATGCATTATTTTTCCCTACTAGCTAAAATAATCGAAAGTATTATGACTTTTGGCTATTTCCTCACGCGCTGGAAAACGGCAACTGTTATCCCAATACTGAAACCTGGTAAAGACCCCACGGTCCCAGATAGCTACAGGCCTATATCCCTACTTCCCACCTTCAGTAAAATAGCTCAACATTTTATACTCATCAGATTAAATGAACATCTCGAAGTAAATAATGTACTCATACCTGAGCAATTCGGATTTAGGAAAAATTTATCTACCACCCATCAACTGCTCAGAGTCACTGAGTACATTGCAGAAGGTTTCAGTAACAAACAGAAAACAGGGGCTGTTTTCCTGGACATTCAAAAGGCCTTTGATAGGGTTTGGCAAGATGCTTTGATTTACAAACTCATAAATTATAACACCCCTAATTACCTAATAAAAATATTCACATCTTACCTGCACAACAGAAAATTTGCCGTTAGAGTGAATAAAGAACTCTCTAACTTTAAAAACATTAATGCAGGAGTTGCACAAGGGTCCAAATGCGGACCTATTCTGTTTGCCCTCTTTATCAATGATATTCCAAAGCAATTTAATACTTTGTTAAGCATATTTGCTGATGACACGGCAATATTGGCTAGAAACAAAAACCACAACTACATACGAATCGCACTTAATAGACATCTTAAAACTCTTGAGGAATGGTTTCTCAAATGGAAAATCCAAATTAACGCGAGTAAAACTGAGGCAATTCTTTTTGCTAATTCTAAAGTTAACCCCCCCCCCATTCTCATAAATAATGTTACAATCCCGTGGTCTCAGGAATGCAAATATCTTGGTGTGTACCTAGACAGGCGTATGACTTGGAAGCCCCACTTTTATTTATATTAAGAAAAAGTTCCGAGACTTAACTAGAAAATTTTTCCCCTTAATCGCTCGGAAATCCAAAATGCCTAGGGAAAATAAAATACTTATTTACACTGCCTATTTGCGACCAGTAAATACTTATGCCTGCCCGGTATGGGGATATGCAGCAAAAAATAATATTAAAATCCTTGAAGATCAGCAGAACCAACTTATTCGTAAAATTTGCAATGCCAAATGGTTCATGCATAATACTGATATTTACAATGCTTTAGACTACCCCCCCTCTTAAAAAGTTCATAGAAAACTCTCTGTAAACTTCTTTAATAACCTAGATAATCATACAAACGAGGCGATTAAAGCTATACCTAATTACACCCCTAACATTAAAATTAAAAGGCCTCGTAATATTCTTATTTAATGAATTCAGCCACTCTTAATTTCATTTTCATGTAGTGCCATCTATTGGCCATAATTTTTCCTACAAACTCTCATAGTAGCTCATCACCTTTTCCATGCTGCCTCCCCACACCCTCCACCCCGCACTAGCCAATCAGAGACCTCAGTTACTTACTCCCTCCACACCCTGCCATCCTGCTTGCTACTCTACCATTGGACGAAGACTTCACCCTCCTCTCCACGTATGGACTCTCTCTTTCTACTGCAGAACAGAAGACCTTGCAGTTCACGGCATTTACTGACAGTCAAGCCTTCATCTATGCTGTTATTATAGGAGGTCGCCCCCTGAGGGGGCGGGTACTCCCGTCAACAATATTACAGAGCCGCTAAAACCAACATTAAAATAATTGACGTTCAATATCACTCAGTAATTCGGTCAATCTGCAATGCGAAATGGTATATCTCCAACACCGAGATTCGTAAAGCACTTAACTACCCTTCTCTAAAGGAATTCATTGTCAAAATTGCAACAAAATTCTTTAATGCTCTCGACACGCACGAAAATGCAGCAATTCAACTTATTCCTAATTATATCCCCGATCCCAAAATAAAAAGACCGAGAAATATTCTCTTGTAATAGTAATGCACCTTGTCCCCCTCCAAGCAGCTTGTTTACATTTCTCACTTTCCGACTTTTTTCTCCCACGGCCCTCTCCTCAGATATTAACCATACACAGTTAAGCTCTCACAGTTTCACTCTCCTCCACTCCGTCTCAAGATCTTCTCTTCTGGCCACCGCTAGACTCCTGACTTTCTGAGAACTGTTTCCAGTTCTTCTCAGAGCTACTGTGCGAAGGACGTAGCTTCTATGAAGCTCCAATGTACGCACCCCCTCCCTGTCTCTCCTCACTGCCGAAATGAATCCTATTCAGCTCATTGTCAGATACTTCACGCCATGTTGGACTCAGTACTCGTCAAGAATGGAGATAGCCCCTTTTTGAGGGGCGGGTACTCCGGAATTTGTCAAGAACATCAAGAACATATAAATAAATTATATATATATTAATTAATTTTAATGCTAAATGATTCTGAAATCATTGCTAGAACCGTCAAGAACGCTGCACTTAAAATTTAAGTTTTGAGAGCGGCTTGTGTTGTAAAGAATATATTTTGATCTAAAGTTGGATCACAGAGAAAATGAATCAGAGGTCTCACTCCCATAGACCCTAATGGCAACTTTTTTAACATTACACCTCACATAGACAGTACGCCATCTGTGGCCGACTAGGAAACTAACAAGAATACGTCACTGCGACGCGACTGGAAACAAAAACAATCCCTTTCGTCATGACAACGATGTAAACAATAAATAGGCATTTATTGGATATTTAACTCGCTTTTCAACGATTATTAAATTTAAGAATAGCTTACTTTTTATATATAATGTAAATTTGACATTGTTTAAATAATAATGCCATTTATTATTGTTTATAGAATTATTCTAATCATAAAACATTTTTTCTCATTAAATTAGCCTTTTCTTTAAAATAGAAATTAAAAGTAAATATTAAACATCATTAAAAACATTAAAAAAAAATGTTGAATTACCTATTTGAAGGGTAGCAATCATTTATAACCTGTGGATAAATAATTTAAGAAGATAAACTATTTTTCATGTTATTAATTTTATTTATTCTTTTTCAAGAAAAGTTCTTTCAGATCATTAAATGTTTTTAAACCAACAGGAAATTAATTTTTATTAATTTAGCTAATATTACACCATCTCTTTTGGAACATGTTAAAACTTCAATGAAAAATTACTTTTTAAGAAATTAACATTCATTTTTCAAGATACAAATATTGATAAAATGTAATTTCCATAAAGAAAATTCACTTGTGGTTTCCTTAAACTCTGCAGGAAACTAAATTTGTTTTTTTAATTAATATTATACTTTCTCTTTCAGAATATTTTAAAAATTCAACAATAAATTAATTTTTAATATATACACATTCATGCTTGTTACAAGATTTAAAAACTAATAGAATGTTATTTTCATAAAGAAAATTCAATTTTTTTAAAATCTCTGCAGGATATTAAACTTTTTGATTAAGTTAATATTATACCATCTCTTTTAGAATATATTAAAACTTCAACAAATTATTTTTTCAACAATACACATTAATTTTTTCAACATAGAAAACAAATTAAATACATTCGTTGATTTTTGTAACAAGATGTAATAATACAAATAAATGCAAAAAAACCAAAATATAATGTCAAAATTTTATTGAACAAGCATAATAAAGTACACAACATTGTTAATACAAAACATTTCTAACAAACACTGCCTAGAAACCAGATTTATCTGTTATATATAGAATAAAAATATTCAATATAAGGGAGTGTAATTTTAAAAAAAACCAATAGCTGGATTAGGATAGGTTATATTAACATCGCGTTTTGAAGCAACACGAGGGCTATTTAGGGATGGACCTCGTACTTTTGAACCGCAGCCAGATGACGAGGACGACACCTGAGCTGGCACCCCTCTCAAAACTTCGGCGCAACACCAACGGGAGGGCGTTAAGACACTATGTATGATTTAGCGTGCAACAGGCCCCATACACAGCGGATCTTCAGTGGAATCGGGTTTCGGGCCTGCGACCCTCCGGTCCCGAGGTCGAGACCTTGCCATTAGGCCACTGCGGCCCCAATCAATAGCTGGAGGGAGACAGAATGCCTCTTCTTGCCTAGAGTGGCTCCTACCAGGACTTAAAACTCCTGCCCAACTTCGCTATCTTGTAAAATCTGCAGCTGCAAACATCTTGACTTGCCTGAAAGGGCAAATAAAATTCCACTAGAATTCCATTTTCTATAACATAAATTTCTTTATACAGAAAACACTACTCAATTATAATGCATTATTAACATAAATTTCTTTATACAGAAAACACTACTCATTTATAATGTATTATTATGAATAAAATATTTACTTAACAGGGTCTCTAACCAAGACTAATAATTAGAATTCTAAGTCATCAACAATAAAATTAACTTTCTTGTGTCAAGTTGTGATAATTAAAATAGATCAAAATATTTTGATATTCTAAATAAAATATTAGCTAATATGCTTATCAGAAAAGCTTTCTATATTTTATTTATACAAAAGAGTATGAAATTTTCATCTGGAAAGTCTCTACATTATTATTAAAAATTAATAAGAAATATCTTCTAAAAATGGAATTTAAATTTGCAAATAAAAGATGTTATATAAAGTTACTGATTTATTTATAATATACACATACTTATAGCAGCAAATAAATTGATGTAACATTGTAATAATATATAATACAAGTGTTGTACCACTTTTGGCCATGCATGTGGCCAAAAGGGGTACAACACTTGTTCTACT
>BGPR01006720.1:13015-77564 GCA_013235015.1 Araneus ventricosus | reverse complement strand
CCCCTTTTAATTTCTTGCAAAGATAATTTCTTTCAAAAAAAGGGTATAATTATTTTCTCAGAGTGAAAATCATTTTTGTTTAATCTCTTTATCAGATTACATTAAGCAGGAAGCGAAAACTCTGATACGTGACTTGATTACGTAATTCTTAATTATAAAATAATTCCCTGTGTATGAAGACGTATCTTTCAGCGCTTTATTTATAAAACTATTAATGATCTTTCCTTGCATATCTATTCTAGGCTTCAAAGTAACACTTTTTTGTATTGTTAGGAAACATCCATAAATAACAACCTCTTCTTCCCTAATGAATCATCGATTTCAGATGAAGTTAAGCTTTAGGTGATGAAAGAATTAAATCTCAAAATATTCTTTTAAAACGGGGATTATAGCGAAGAAATGGCAAATCGTTTCTCATCTCGTCATATCATTCGAAGATTAGATCTGTGACCCTTTTGGATCACGTCCCTCATTATTGTCTTCCCTCATCTTAATATAAATAAAAGTCATTGTGGGTATGTGGATATGTATGTGGGTATGTATGTGGGTATGTATGTGGGTATGTATGTGGCTATGTTCCACATCTCCTCCTAAACCAATGGACGGTTTTCAACCAAATTTTGTACACTTATTATTTAAGACAAGGGGAAGACACTTATGAACTTTTCTAAGTCCCAAAGTTAATTAAACAGTCAGTTAATTAGAAAATAACCGAAACCGTTTTTCCGCAGTAACTTCGGAGCAGATTGTCTGACAAAACATATTTTTATGCCATCTTAAGGTTCAAATTTTTACCTTTTCAATGATACCAATTTCATTTCTGTAACATTTTTCCTTCGATTGTTATTAATTTTTAAAAGTTCAGACAACAATTAAATAATTAACAAATCCCATTGACTCGGCGATTCTCGATGAAGAATATTTTATTTTTCAATCGACTGTCACGTGATCCTTCAGGAATGCGAAAACATGAGGAATAAATTCTTTTTAAAATCAAATATCACGTAATCCTTCTTTCCGCTGTAACTTCGGAACAAATTGTCCGATACAAATTATTTTTATACCATCTTAAAGATAAAAATTTTGCCTTTGCAATGATACCAATTTTATTTCTGTGACATTTTTCATTCAATTTTTATTAATTTTTTAAATTTTACGTGCAGACGATTTTGAAATAACGCAAATTTATAGCTACTCAGTTGCTAGGAGATGGTTAGACTTTGAACTAATTTACCTTTATTTCTGAAAATTTTGCTTATATTTATAAGTATCCATAAAATAAGGCAGAATTTACATGTATCTGTCTGTCTGTCGGTCAATCGGTTGGTCACAAGAACTCCTCCTAAACGGTGAACGGTAGCGACGTGAAATTTACACACGGCATTCTAGAGCATATTTTTAGGTCAAAGGTGTTATTTTCAAGTTTCAGAGTTCATTAGTTCTTAAGATATTTAATTAAATAACGAACATTAGCCCCTTTTAAGCCTAATGCTTAGACGTTTTTTGCCAATAACTTCTGAAATCTTTATTAGACAACAATTATTTTTATGCCATTTTAAAGACCAGAAAATGATCTTTTTAATGCTATTAATTCCATTGCGATGAAATGTTTTCTCCGATTGCTATAAAGGTTTAAAAATATTTTTTAACGTAATTTCTAACAATACTTTTTATTCTTATGGAAATAAATTCAAGCCAAATTACTGTTTCGCGCGCGGGCTTTTGCCGGTGTTAATTGTCAGGGGCACCTTCCGATAAGCCTAGAATGATAGTCGGTGTGCCAGTACTACTAATACGTAAACTCGATATACCGAGACTGCGCAATGGCACACAGTTAAAAATTACACACCTAGGTACAAACGTCGTGAAAGCTACTGTTATGACTGATATAGGGAGAAGAGAGAGTGTTTTAATTCCACGCCTTCCGATAACACCGAAGGATTTATCATCACAGTTCAAAAGGTAACAAATCTCTGTAAAAATATCATTTTCGAGGCTCAGGGCCAGACACTGAAAGTGGCAGGCGTACATTTGGAAAAACCATATTTTTCCCATGGGCAACTATATGTGGCCTGTTCACGTGTGTACAGCCCACACAACCTCTACATCCGTGCAAATAACGTGGTATACAAAAGTATATCATCATAGATAAACAATTTATATAACTATATCAGCATACATGTACGGTACACTCCTGTCAGCCGTCCAATTAAGTATTATTAACCGACAGAACTTTTCCTTTCCCCTTTCAAAATGCAACAAAACATTTGCATTCGTGAATTAAAAAAAGAATAATTCAAATTCTTCGCGCACGAAGTCGCGGGTAACAGCTAGTTAGCAATAAATCTAACGGTTCACAAATGGGATGATACAACGGAACTAAAATCAGGTAACGGGTTACTCCATTTACTAACCAAACCCATTTCATTCCAAGTTTTTATTTACTTATTTATTTTCAAGTTTTTTCCTTTTTCTTATTTTTTTTCCATATCTTGTTGTATGCGTGTGAGAATGAAAGGTTGAATGAATGAAGCGAAAGGAGACGAATAAATGAGACATCTAATTGGACTTAATTACTAATAACTTCCCTTTCAGCACTAATAGAAATCTTCATTCCAGGTAATATTAATTAACTAGGTTAAACTCAACTTTTCAACCAGGAGTATAGGTGCCGAGTGTCATGTTTCGGAGATTGTGAACCGTCGAGTTCGTGTGCTCCGTTAAAAGCAATCATCACTGGTGTGTACAACAGAACAAGGGAGTAAAAATATCACAGGTTGATTAGAGAAGACAAGTTAGTTCGGCGCAGGGAGTGAAATTTTAAAGAAGATGTGGCTCACCGGTTAAGAATCACGGAGTTAAATAAAGCATACTCAGTCTTAAGCGGATGCTTTGATATTCTAAAAGAGAATCTGATATAATAGCAATCAGATGATATATAACCATTTCATGATTCAGGCATGTCGTGAATATCTAGATAACAAGAAATTTCTGAGTCATACTAAGACCTCGAAAGATGTTTAAAAAAAGAACATTAAATTATGCAACTTCCAGCATTTTTCAAAAGCAATCGAGAATAAAACTCAAATAAAACCAAGTTTCGCCGCAATTTATTCTGAAACAATAACAATAATTTACTTTGAACAAAACTAAAACAGCCTTCGGTATGCCCCTTGCAGTTAAGATAAGGTTCAAGATGTGAACGTGATGTAGGCGAATGCGGCTTATCTCACATTCAGACCTGGTAATACCCGTCTGGAACTACTAAATTACTGCAAGATATGACACCGTCACTCTTATCCATTTGATACCAAAGGATACCAAGGCCACATGCAGGCACGCCCGAAGAAACCGTGTAGGCGAAATCGGGCCGACACCTTTCAAATCCGATTTCCCTATTCAAAGCACAATCAAAGGAGCAGAAATCCAGAAAGAACTTCTGAAGTAGGCCACGAGCATTATATAAATCAGCTCTGACTGAACCATGGCCTTCTTGTCCATGTGAGGATTACTCAGCAAATTTCTTTTTGGTTTTATTCAAACACCACTCACCGTTCGTGGTCAATAGTTCCGATTGCTCCATCTTGACTTTAAGGATTTGGTCTTCTAATACTTTTGTTTTTCTCTTTTTTAATGATACTTCTTTTGCGGAAGGCTACGCCTGCATAAGTGCGAGTAGAGTTCACTTGGTCTTGTTTGGACAGACGTGATTAACAGGTGGTGTGTGTTGTTCTTCTGAGTACACAATGGATAATGAGGACTGCTGTTGTGAAAAGGGTGCAAATCATTTAGATTACGTGAAGTAATAACGGTCTTAGGAACAGATTGGAGGGATTTGTAAGATGAGTGTTACAGCATTCGTTATTGAAATAAAAAGATATTTTCTCATTATGGCTTAACTTGTGAAAGAAAATAATCCCCTAATTATAAATCGAATCTTATTATTAATTAAGAATGAGATTAGAAAAACAAAGCTGTAACAAAGGTCAACGGAATTCAATATGGAATGTGGTAGCTCTTTTTAAAAAATTATCTTATTGCATGTATACATTTAAACATATAGATGCCTCTGTGAAACATGCCTATCCACTCGATATCAGAATTCCAATTTTGAATAAACTTTTTACGAAGATAAAGTTTGTTTCTCGTGATTTCTTGAACTTCTCCGCTTGCAACCTCATTTTTCTATTGTCGCAGTTCCAAAATTAGAAAAATTAGCATTAGCATTGCTTGATGATAGATTGTCATCAGTTTGAGATTTTTTCAGCAAATGTTAATGAAATTTGTTAAATCAAAATGATTTTCTAAAATCCTTTTGCTTGCAGAAATCAACTTATTGATTAAAGTTGAGGACACAGCGAAAGCACTTATGACCCACTATTTAAGAAACCATGTTCTAGACAGCCATCATATATTACTGTTTAACGATCAATTCAAATTTAAGATATTATTTAAGAGGTGAAATAGAAAGTGAGACTGAAATAAAATACATGCTTGATAAAACTACTAATACCAAATCAAATCGGATTATTTGCCCTTTTATTTATGCCATAAAGTCAAAAACAAAAAAAAATTAAGAAGACATGATAAGAAAAAACATTTATTTTATGATTTATACTTAGAAGGCCATTGCTCTGATTGCTAACGTATTAAAGCGAATTTGTTTAATACATGCGTCAACTGTTAACCGTTACAAAAAAGCCGTTGGGAATTTTCCCTGATTTTTATAGAAACTTCGACCACAGACATTATTTTTTAGTACATCACTACCGACTTACTAGTAAGACTAGTCTAAGATACACACCTGGGATGATTAAAATTATTCTTAAAGGTATTAACTACTCATCCACCATGGAATTTTACTCATCAATGTGAAATTGCAAGGGATTTGTCTGGTATGCTTTTATTGAATACATCATTCATTCTTACAAACAGAAACAGTTGATATTGTTTGGAATAAAATTCACCTCGATTTACAGTAAAAACTGATATGTAATTCGCAGATATTTTTCCAACAGAACACACGAGTTACATTTTTTTACGAAATTAGTTTACTTTAAAATCAGCTTAAAAAACGTTCACTATAGCCAGATATGTTCCAAAAATTCTTAAGTTTATAATTTCCATCTTAAGAAAAGACCTGGGAAGTTCTGCACTTCGATCATAGCTGCGATTTTTTAAAGCAAAAAATTCTTCACAACTGGGAGAATTGAAGACGAATGCCCTAAGATAACTGAAGCCTTTTAATTGTCTTTCAACACGGTTTACTAGAAACTCAATCAGTAATAACAATAATAAACAATGAATTGGCTTTTGTTAGTTAAAACAACTTTCAAGTTAATTGCTTTTAAAAGAAATAACAGAAAATATATGTTATTGGATTTAACGTTTATCAGGTTTTACATTCAATGTAACTTTAATTTTCAACTATCTTAATTTTAATTCCAGTAGAGAATTATCAAAGGATTATTACTGAAAAACAACATGGATTTTGTCTCGTATTTTGAGATCCAACGTTTTGATTTTGATAAATGTTTTTGAATATTTGTATCTTTTTCTTAAAAATGATGGCTCGTTTATTCGATGTTTCTAAAAACTGAAAAATTATCTATGGAACTTGATTACCGAAAAAGATTCGAACCTTTTATATTCGTGTAGGGAAGGATATTCCTTCATCAAAATCATGCCTGATATTAGAATTTTAAGTACCGCATTCTGTTCAAAGCAAAACCTTATAGAACTTTTAATTTCACAAATCTCAGAGAATGCAATTATGTAAACGAAAGACTTTTTTTGAAAACGAATCATCTGAAAGGAAACGCGTTGGAAAGTAAAACGTTAGTTGTACTGTAGAGAGTGTAGCAATTATCTTCGGCAGTATCCATTTTTTTAAAACAGTCGGTAGTGTTTGTGTAGCGAAAGGTGTTAAAGCACGCTTCAGTTCCTTGCAGTGGATAGAATAGGTCATAAACCTCAATTCGTTTTTGAGTGGTTCTCAATGGGAGAAAACATCCAACATATTCCACGCTTCACGACAATCGCTATGCTTAACGTTCCCTCCTTAATGAACAGTAAACTTTCTCTTACGAAGCATTTGCGGCGCTCCGGGGGTTGTGGCCTCATGAATAAGATGAGCAGGACGCCTACATGTAGGCTTGCTCAAATGTATTCTCCCATCATTACAATATTCTAGGATATATGTTCAAATTTATGAGATAAAGTAGTGTTATAAATCCTCTTCTCTATTTCAACAAGGAATTTATTCTTGCTGTCACCAGCATGTTAATAATGTGTTAGTTAAATCTCTGAAACGTTACTCATGCACACTGAGCACTGGACAGACAAAGTGAAACTTCTTTATATAAAATATGGGTACAAAAATAAGGTTTGTGAAAAATCTATATTATTACAAGTAAATATATCGGAAGAAATAGTATACTTCCCAGTGTAATAAATATAGGTTCAATGATTCCATTCCTGTCGTTAGTATTAATTGTTATTAGAAAACATATACTCAAGAATATTACATTATGGCTGAATTTCCGTCATGGAAGTTATGACGCAAAATTTCCAACGATTGCAAATCATCATCCGAATTTTAATTCTCCTTTTGAACATCACCATATACTGACCAGAATAATATGAATACTTTAGAATGGCTGGAAATGTTTAATGTTACGCCTTTTTATTAAAGACAGGAACTTTTTCAGATATGAATTTTTAATCGTGCAGCGATATTTACTTGCTCATAAAATATGCTACTAGTATTTGTTTCATATTATCTGTGTACTGTCGCGAAAAGTTAAAGGGAAACTGGGCAGTAAATTCGCTTGTTAATTCCTTTACTACATCTTGTAAAATGTTAAAAACAAACAGTGTTCTTTAAAAAGTGTATGTATCAACAGTTATATACTTTTGAAAGTCTTTTTTTTAAAGAGACGTGCTAAATTGAACTACTATTTCGCTTAATACTGGCTCTTACGAAGATCGATACCTCGAAATACCTTTCAGTAATAAAACTAAAAAGTGAAATAAATCACGTTTGAAATTTATTTGTGAAAGGTGGACTAAAATTGTATTGATTATATTGATTAAATAAAATACTCTTACTTGTATTTATGAAATGTTATTATCTTTTCAATTTTTAACGAATAATCAATAGGCATAATTATCAACAAAACTAGTGAGAAAGGTAAGGGCAAATAATTAATTTTCATAATAAGGGAAAAACAAATTATTTAAGGATAGTTAGACACAATTAGATGAAAAATTGGATAATAAATTCAGATTTTGACTCCCACTGGTCTTTCTGAAGCTCAATCCGAAAGTGTGTAGAATGGATGAAGGTGTTTGTTTTATACCAATTTATTTCGATACCATTAAAGCAAGAAATTTATACGCAAACTTAAAATGAATTTTATAGGCAACTTAATTTTAACTAAATGTTTTTCTTTAAATCATATGTTCTAAAAAAATTCGGATGCTCTGACTGAATGATTCCTCAAGACCATCACCCCTACTCTAAAGCGCCAAGTGAAAACATAACATAAACATTTATCATATGAAATCCTTTTCAAAATCCTGTTACTTGTCAAAGCCTTTTAAGCACATCTTCCTGGAATAAAATCACTCCAAAAATTCAAAATTGCTCGGATAAAAAATAGAATAAGAAGCAGAACCGGCTATCGATAACCACACATGACTTGACTATCGCCTTGAAACTTCCAAACCCTGTACAGTTAGCTGGCTACGAGATAAGAAACATGAGTTGTATTTTGCTTTCTTCACCTTGGATGCCAAGAAACTTTAAGACCTGAAGGTTGCAGGTGTTGCCTTTCCTTTGTTCGAATTGATAGCCTATATTTGGAATCCTGTCTTTCGCAATCGCATTCGGAATCTATCTTCCTGAGTCCGCAGATCGGAAGAGAGAGAGAAGTCTTTATCTTCACAGGGAAGGACGCGCGGATTCGATCTTATTGTAAAGAAGTTACGGTGCTTGATTTCGAATTGTGAGAGTGCGATGATTCATGATGATTACAAGATGTTTCATTTTTCACAGTTGGAGTTCTTGTTTACCTTCCGTCACAGACTTATCAAGGTTTACAATTTTTTTTTTTTCATCTCTCGGTTTTGCATTTAAGTAGCTTAATGCTGTTCTTCTCTTCTTTACTGAAAGAAATTTGTATAATAAAGTCGGCACATCACTTATCCGGGAAATGGATAAAGCACACTCTGCTTATGTGAATAAAATCTTCTAGAACCAAATTTATTCTCGCGCTACGTATTAAACATTTCTGTATAAAGGAACATTTTATTGCCAATTCTTCTAAGAGCGAAAAACAGCAATCCGAAAGGAGATTAGTACAATGAAGATACAATAATTTGTGCACCTCTATAGAAGTCACTGTAAGTAACTGAAATATTATACAGTCAAGGTTTTAATTCGTTACAGGAAAAACAAAGCAGTTAAGAATAAATTACAGCAAAACCCCGGTTAACCGAACTCGAGTTAACCGAAACCCGAATTATCCGAAATGCTTCTGAAATCGCAAATCCAAAAAAGACGTACTGTACTGCACGGAAATAATCGCGAAGGCGAGACTTTTTGCAACGATATCTCACTTTTTTCTGTTACTCCTCCCCAAGACGATCAGTGATTAATTTTAGAATGCTAAAATTAAAATTAATGGGCTTTAGCAATATTTTTTACGATATTGTTTACCTGTGCCTATTAGGCGCATTGCGCCCAAACTCGCCGGTGCGAATATTGCGCCCGTCGGAGGGTTAACTTTAATAAAGAACCTAAGTGTAGCCTACAAAGAGTATTTTGAATTCGTTTTACATTCAAAGCATTTCAGAATTACATGCTGTTAATTGGATACAAAATAGTAATAGATGTTCATGGCTTAACCGAAAAAATAGATATCTGAAACGGTCCCTCTCTTCTTTAGTTCGGGTTTGTACTGCACTTCAAAACAGCTACAGAAGGATACTTTAATTTCAAAATCTCGCTCACTATAATTTTGAAAACAGAGAAGATCTAGCAAAATCTGTACAAAATCTCAAAAAGTATAATAGATTATCCATATTTTGAGAATTGTGACGGCAACTATACCATATCTTACGTCTTGCACAGAAACATGACTAATTTTTGCCGTTCAGCAAAGTTATTTATAACGCACACAAAAATGTAAAAACAAGTTCCTAAAAAGCAATACAAGTATTAAATTATTTCAGTCTGACTTTTACCCCTCATATTATTACGATTTTATTTATTATATCATTTTCGTCTTTATTTATTAAAGCATCCTTTTTGTTGTACTATTAAATCATTATTTAATTGTCTACTCATCTTTTCATTCAGAGATTTTAAAAATAAACGAGCGAGATGAATGGATTACCCCCATAAAGAATGCATCGATAAATTGGATACTCAACTCTGCTTACTAGAAAAATTGACGTAGTTTTAAAGAAGGCCATCTATGCTTTTTTTTCCCAGCAGCAATGAAACAGCTTTTAAAATAGGATAGCGTTATTTGCAGGTACTGTACCTGCGAATAAAACGTTATTTGCAGGTACAGTTCGCCGGCGTCGGTTCTTACCCTATCACCCTAATTAAGTAGCATCGGACACGATCAGTCTCCGAAGAGATGCCGAAAATTCTCACAAATAGCATTAATACTTCTTTTAATAATCTCATAAACACAAAAAGAACGTTTCAAGTACAAAAAGAACATTTTAAAATTTCTACAGAAGCATATTGAATTTGACAAAACCTGCATGTAATCCATAGGTACAGTATACTTTCAAATAACGTTTTATCCATAGGTACAGTGTGCCTGCAAATAACGTTTTATTCGCAGCTACAGTACCTGCAAATAATCACTTCCTTTAAAATAACTAGTTTTAGCAATATTGTACAAAAGTATTGTGATTTTCATTTATTCTTTTACTGCCAAAAAGACAATATGTTCGCATAATGGAAGGATTAAGCTCATTGTTTGCAATGACGCTTAATAAGAAAGAATATTTATTGCTCTAATCATATTAAAACTAAAGAATAAAATAAATAAACTAATACAATAAAAGAAAAATATTTTTACAGCTGTTAACGAATTGAGAAGGCTAAGTGTAGTTTGCCACCTCACATAAAAATTTTTAAGGAAAAATATTTGAGATACTAGCTGATATACCCGGCCTTTCACGGGATTAAATAATTTTAAGTTTTTAATATTTTTATTTATATTTTCATGTCTAATATTTTTTTAAAAAATGATACATATTGTGTACAGCTGATATACCCGGCGTTGCTCAGGATTAAAATACTTTTTTATAAAATAATTTAATCAGTGGCGGCTCGTCCATAAGAGCTGCAGTCACCCCTGAAATTATTTTAAAAGATTGTATTTTCCTTTTTATTCTAATTGGCTTACTTTTCCACTTTGAGAATTCAGTAACCAACGAAAATGGCAAAAAAGTAATAAAAAATGTAAAAGGAAGACGGAAAATCAGTCAAGAATTAAGAGAGAGACAGACCAGAGCTGCATCAAGTTTTGCCCCTCCTACGGATCCTATATTAACGCAAAGAGCAGCGCGAAGCGGGAGAAAAGCAACCCTTTCTCCGCTTGAAATTGTATTAATTTGAGCTGTATTTTTTTCAGCTCTCATTTGGCATGACTTCCTCATTTGGCTCTTTTTCGCTTTTGTCGGTAGTTCAATCGTTTTCTTAAATCCAATTCTGGAGGGGTTGTAATTTTCTGCCTCTTTATGTTTTTTCGGGTGCTGAGTTTGCCACCAATAAGTTTTGTTGGAATTTTAGTCAAAGCCAAAAAACATTTAAAAAAATTTCTCCAGAGTTTTGCTTATATCTCAAAAACTATCAATTTTTAGTATATCATCATTATATACCAAAATAATCAGCACAAAATTTCCTACAATTTGGGTCTATAAAACTTTTGCAGCACTGCTTGTTTCTGAGCTGACGAGCCGCCACTGACTATAATACACAAAATCCTTTTATCATGTGAAGCGTTTTTAAATTATAATGAGAACATCAATTGAAGCAAACGATATTTGAAAAACGCTGAAAACTAATTATCTTCGTAATATTTGTTATATAAGAACTTCAACTTTTTTTCACAAATACTGAAGTATAAGAAAGGTTTTAATGGACTTTTGGGGATGATAAATTACTTTTTGATTAACAAAAACATGAAAATAATCCAAATCAAAAGTTTTTCTTGGTATAAATTGGGAATTTTCTGCTTTTAAACTTTTCTTTTAGTGTTTTCCAGAATTTGTTTTAATGTTTTTTGGCAACAGTTCTTCGTATGTGCATTTTTGTTCATCAACATTAAAAGAATATTGTTACAAATTGTGTATAAAATTAATTTTGAAAAATTTATCAAAATGAGAGAGAAAAAAATTTTACGGAAATGAAATTAGTGTCACTGAAAAGCTGATTTTTTAAAAAATATGGTGTAAAATAAGTTTTTCTTAGATAACATTTTCGGAAAATATATTCGGTAAAACATTAAAATCTTGCTAAATTTTTAATTAACTTTTGGACTTTTAATAGTTGACAGTGACCTCATGTGCATAAAAATTTGTACAATAAACATTCAAAACCACAGCCTCCCAACTACAGAGGTTAAGGCTACAACGACTTACATTAATCCAATGCTTGCCTCTAAACGACATTTCTGGAGCTTGCTGTTGTCAAACATCTATTTCATCTACTTACAAAAGCTTTACTATCTTTGACTTTGTTGGAATTTGAGCGATTGACTTGTGTTTTCTTTTAGGCATCTTTAAAACACACAGCTCCGAATCTCGTAATACTCTAAGTTATATATTTTCAATTAAAATATTACTTAGTTATTATTTCTTTAGAAACGCAGATCAAGATGACAGGAGATATTAACTGCAGCGATCTTTTAATCTAATTAAATAAGCTTTATAATTCTTTAAGGACCAATGAAAACATTGCTAAACGATATTTGAAAAAATAAATACATGAACAGGAAAAATAAAGGTAAAGTAATTACTCCGTTGCCTAGTAACTGAGTATCATTAAATTTGCTTTATTTCAAAATCGTTTGCGTGACATCAACTTTTTATTAAATTTTGAAAAATTAATAAAAATGGAAGGAAAAATGTCACAGATATAAGATAGGTATCATTGTAAAGGTAAAAGTTTGAACTTTAAGATGGTATAAAAATATATTTGGGGGTTTAATTCGCTCCAAACTTACAGCAGAAAAACGGTTCCGGTTAATTTTTAATTATCTGACTGTTTAATTAACTTTTGCGCTTTGAAAGGTTGACAGTAATCTTCCCCTGTCTTAATTAATAAGTGTGCAAAGTTTGGTTGAAATCGGTGCCGTGGTTTAGGAGGAGATGTGGTACATACATACCCATAATGATTTTTATTTATATTAAGATAAGCTGTTTTATGTCTTCAGTTATAAAAGACGTGGGGTATTGAAGCGTATAAGATCATTCTATTAACTTTTACTATTTCGTTAGGAGCCTTGCATTTATTTTTTTAACAGCAACTAATAATCAAAATTCAGTTCTACAAAAGAGTTGGTCCTTAAATTTCTTCAATGGTTATGAATTATGGAGGTATTTGAATGTGCTTATGCAATATACTAATTGAATGTGTTTATGCAATATACTATACTATACTATACTATACTATACTATACTATACTATACTATACTATACTATACTATACTATACTATACTATACTATACTATACTACATGCAAAGTACTAACTGAATGAGAGTAAATATTTATTAAATATTTCTTTTTGAAGTTGAAATTCAATTTATTTTCCGCCAGTAGTAAACTTCGCGTCTTCTTTTCAATGACTTTCCTTTCAAAATAAGTAACTAGTGAGAAAATGACTAAAAAACCCATAACAATATATTGAAGTTCCTTTCAATAGAAATGAAGCACAGCAGAACATTTAAAGGAAATGAATTTATTTATTTTAATGACAGTCTATTATTTCTTTTAAGTGTTAGCAATTACACTATGTCAAAAACAATTAAAAGCAATTTGGCTATCGATTAATTTATCATTAATTTGAAAGATATTTTTAAGCGGAAGTATCGCATGATAGAATTTTTCTTTTAAATTGTCAAACAGATTTCAAATATGGAACTTCAACTTTTAAATGATTATGATTTCAATTTTGTCATCAAGGATTCTTTTACTTTTCAACTCATATCACATCAAAAAGTTCTGCATCATTAACCATAAGAAATCTTAGTTACAATAAAGTACAAATTTTTCGTTCTGTGTATCATCAGGTACGAAATAAAAAACCAAAAACTGTATGATATCATTTTTAAAAAGCAATTTATTTTCGGAGAACATAATAAATAAGAAGAATCTCACTGCCGCCATTTTGAGAAGCATTATAAATTCACAAATATGTAAAAAGTATGACGTGAAAAATTAAATCATTTTTTTATGGAAGAACAAAAAAGATCAAAAATTAATTCACAAACGACAGGAACATTTTTCAGTAAGCGAAAGGGACATTTTCGTTGCCAATGATGCGAAACAAATTGACCGTTTCTTGTAAAGGAAGCAAAAGGAAGAATTGCAGGTGCTTTAGAAAGCGTAGAAATTTATCAAAAAAGATGAAGGTAAGAGGAAACAGAAAAAAGAACATTTAACTGTATTTTTATTTTGTTTTTTTATCGGTTTTCCCCTAAAACTAGAGTCATTTAGAGCGTTGCGACTATTTTAGAATGTGCTTCAGGCCTTCCAGATTTGTGGGATTCAAAAAGCTACTTCTTTGTCGCTAGCCTGCGGGAGTTGGAATATGCGCAACAAATGCCAGAAGACTTGTTGACTTCTTGGAAAACCACTATGATTTTGATTTGAATGCATCTGATTGCTTTTGTATCTGGTTTAGGAATGTGATGGATTTGGAACTGATCTATGATAGCCTCTATATCTGTTTCAGGAATGTCAGCGATTTCGAGCTGATAAAAATGAAATTTTAATGAAATATTTTATGTATTTAGTATCATAGATATTTTTATTGCCTCAAGTAAAAATGTTCATTTTGGTAAATTTTTTCAGAATTTTTTAATGCTTCACTGGATTCCAAATCTATTTCACTTTTATTCCTTTTGTAATTAGAATGAATTATAAGCGAAATTATCAAAATAAAAATCGTTTGCATTTCATGCATAAGAAATGGTAGCTTCAATGTTTTTTTAACATTATTTGACTTCTGGAATGAAAAAGTTATTAACTTGAATGGGTTTTTTTCTAATCTGAGTGAAGGTTTCTGTTACTAATGTGAGAATGCCTTATTAAGAATTAAAATTTAAGCGACACATTTCAATTTCATGGTTTTATGGATATATTTGCTTTGAAATGATTAATTTTTTAAAAAATGTGTTCATTGCGACATTTTCTATATTTCAAGAGATGTCATGGCGAATTCAAATCATTGAATTGAATTCTAAGTGTTGGCAAATCCATAAAATTCATATAGATTTGCGTATAATCCTTTTATAGTCAAAATAATACCAATGTCCCGATTTCGTTTTTTTTTTTGTGTGTGTGCTTTTGATTTTGTAAGAAAAAGCAGATGTAAAAAAAATTTGTATTTTTTGAAACTACTGGGAACGTCGGAAAATGCTAAAAACGTATCCTTGGGAAACTTAGAAGCTAGTTTCATTATTTTTATGTGCTTTTTCAGCAATTTATTTCTTTTTCAAAAAATTCAATACATCATTGATAAATGCTCAACTGATGTCATACTTCGCAAAAGGAAAAAAAATTGTTAAAAAGACCTTCTGAGTATTTACTGTGAAATCTTGCAGTCTATATCTAAATAAGAAATTTTATAAAATGTTTGTTCTAATATAAAAATAAATTATTCAAGTTATAGAAAAGAACATTTATTATGACATTTCAATACTTACCAAAGGGAAATAATTTTCTTTTTATTCCATGAGTATTAATAAAAACTTACCTGAAATATAAAAGAAAATAATTAGTTCACAATGGAAATATTTAGTAAAGATACAATAATAATAGAAATTACTGTAAAAAATACAGCAAATATAATATATTTGGAGCTTAAGATTTAGAAAAAAAGGAATAATGGTATTTATGTTTAGGGATGAGAAAAAAATATTGTTTCAGAATTTCAATCAAATTTTCAATTTTTTTAACTATAATTTTAAACTGACTTTACCAATATCAAATCTTGAACAATTAGATCAAATATCACACTAATCGAGAAAAGATATTAAATGTTAAATATTGATAGATGATGTAACATTTTAGCTTCAATATTTATCAAAATCTAATTTATCTAATTTTTTGGCAGTTTAAGACCTTTTGGTGACTTTTAAAAATTCCTGTGCGTCGTGGCTTATTTTTACACAGTTCATTTACTTTAAAAGTTTACTAATTACTTAATCTCACTCATTGAAACTATCAATCTCCTTCGAGAGGGGCCCAGTGATGGCCATTAGTATACTCCGACTCAGTATCCAAGCTGTTGCAGCGATTGTACTTCAATGTTCTCGAATACTTTGACTTTAATAACGTTTCATGGCATTTGTATGTGCATTACAAAGTTATTTTACAAATAGATTTGAAACATTCTTATGGTATTTTGATATAATACTGCTTATAGCGTTTTTGATAGATACATTAAATCAGTGGTGCGCAAACCGTGAGTCGCGAAGAAATTTTTGTGTATCCCTAAATTCAAAGAAATTTATTTAACAATAAAAAATATAAGGCTTTTCTGCAAAAAAAGTGGTCGCTACCACTAAAATTCTGATATAAAATAAGGGGGGTCATTTAATCTAAAATGTGAGCTGAAAAGTTGCCAATAAGTTTCAAAATCCAAAGGCGAAAACTTTTTGAAATTGAATTCATAAAAATAATCGAAATTACTTCAATTTGAATTTGAAAATTTCACCAATTTTATTTTTCAATACTAGCATTATTCTGTGAATTATGAATAACTGATTAATTTAATAATAAGTAATTATCTTCAAATGGCAATATTTATTTGCCGAAATCTACATACAAAGCACTTTATAATAATCCAAATAATCCCAAAATGTCATCAAACATGCATATTTAAGTGCTGAAACATTCAGAGCAGAACAGCGATGTTCAATTTCCATTTGGGTTAAACGAAACAATAGTCAGTAATGAACCGTTCTCTCCCGAATAGTCCATCTTTCAAATACAAAGCCTATACATTTTATGAAGTTATTATTTTCATTTCATTTTTCCTTTTAAATAACCATAAAAATAGCTCAGTAAACGAGGAAAGGTTAATATCGAAGGGTGTTGCCCATAATAGTTAATAGCTCAGACTTTCCTCACTTATAGCTCATGTTCAATATCAATCATTACTCTTTTTCGAAGTTAAAACAAAGGACGCACGTTAATTCCCCATTAGTCATCTCCCGTTGATTGAGAAACCGAATCTGGTCATCACTTGGTATTCTGGTCTGTTACATATTTATTTTGAAAAATCTTCGTTAGCAAGTCTTAATCTGGTTCAACTGAGTGAGAATCTAAAGAACCGTGGAACTCCGTTATCAGCCTCAGTTGGTCAACTCTTCTTATTTAGCTTTAGGGCCAACTGAAGTCGATGACACTTTCCAAAATATCTACAAGCATCTCTGAGTTATTCCTAGTTCGTCATACTCTTAAACGGCAAGGATCGTGCGTGAATGTAGCGTGTTCTGAAGCGCTTTATTGAAAGTAAAGAGTGAATTTCTTTTTATAGGAAAAGCAAGACCAACTGAAGGACATTAGGGTTCAAAAGTTTGTTATTATTTGCTCCTTTTGTGATAGTTCTTGACATGCGATAAGGTTTAGTACAATGACCATTTTCTCTGTAATATATGATTACGGTGACAGTGACTTATTTGACCGTTGCTCGACATTGAACGTCGAAGTGATCTAACAATGACTATTGAAAATATCAGCTGTCTAAATGAAGTTTTAAGACAGTTAAACTTCCATTATGAATCAAGAACTGTTAGAAAAGACATCGTTATTATTTCTTGAAACTAGTACTTACAATACAAATGGCTCACTCTAAATAAAATTATAACCCGAAATCTGTTATTTTTTTATGAAACACATTATGTTGAGTTTATTTTAAAACTTACACATTTATTTATATTTATATAATATAATTCCTTTCGAAATTATCAATCTTTTATGATATTTCTTGACATGCGACACGATTTAATACAATGACCATTTTCTCTGCAGTATATGATTACGGTGACAGTGACTTATTTGACCGTTGCTTGACATTGAACGCTGAAGTGATCAAACAATTACTATTGAAAATGTCATTTGTGTAAATTAAGTCTTCGAACAGTTAACTTCCATTATGAATCAAGCTTGTAGTCATAGGAAAGGATTTGTTATTATTTCTTAAAACTAATACTTACAATACAATTGGCTCACTCTACATAAAATAATAACCGAAATTAGGTACTTTTTTATGAAACGCATTATGTTGAGTTTATTTTAAAACTTACATATATGTATCTAGTATCATTCTTTTAGCAATTTATCTAATTTTAAAATATTATTGCAGAAAATTGAAAATCGTACTGCATTTTTAACTATACACAAAAAATTTGCAATGGATAAAAATATAGAAGTTTTTGCGTTTCTCAACCTTTTTCTCTCTGCATTGCATTTTGTTATGCAAAATATTAGGTTTTTTGTTCTCAGGAAAACACTAATTTTTCAAATAAGTAAGCTATGAACAAATCCGTTTTCAAAATACAAACAAGAATGGCACTCGCAAGCGTTTATTTCAATAAAAATAAATGATTTATCCGTAAAATAAAATGTCTTAACACGATTTCCCTACAAAAGTTAAACTACCCAAAAGAGAATTTTTATTATTTTGACTTCTCAAATTCTCTTTCAAGGAAGAACGAAGAATTTTAAAGCACATCTCTTTTTTTTTAGGAAATTAAACAAATTTTAATACAAAAAGACTGTATTGACAAAAATAAGATGCAGAATTGTGAAAGGAAGCAATTAACATAGAAAACGTTTAAATTAATACGGCTGATTCCAGAAATGTTTTAAGTTATTTATTCAGCAATACTGTGAATCATTTCATTGCATCTTTTATTCTGCCATAGTAAAACTGATTACGCTGAGATGACTATTAATAATTATTAAATGTTAAATAGTTAAAGGAAATAGGCAATTAAAAGATTAAAGTAAATAAATTCTGGTTCACGAAATTAGGTGATGTGCTCGTATATACTCAAAGGTAGCTACAATTTTTATTGAAAAATTAGTTTAATCCATATCTTTCGATATTAGCTTAATTTTCTCTCCAAATATCATAGGCACATTATTATTATTTTCTTCAATCTCAAAGGATATTACATTACATTACACCACCTGCATCCCCGTGTTTAGAGCCATTTGGCTCCTTTCCGGTTTGGATGGATGGAGGCGAATTTTATTTTTTAAGAAGGGACAAAAACAAGTAACAGGTACAAGAACAAATGAACATGTAAAAGAAACATACACTGGACAGAACTGAAATTATCACTAAATGGAGCGAATGAAATGAGATGACAGATGTTTTGAGCATGATGGATCAAAGTCCATCCGAAACCTACACCATTTTAGCCAAGTCTGTTACGTTTGCCTGTCCATTTATTATTTCGATTAATTACATTTTTAGCATTTTTAAAGGTCTTTTATTTGTGTCCATAGTTAGGTATGTTGGAGTTTATTGGTTTAAGGATCAGTTATAGTCTTTCTGTTTTTACAGTTTTCAGACTATACTTACCATAGTGTCTACCACAGCAAATACCATTTTAAACCATAGGTTGAAACTGTAATCTGTTATATCCATAATACTTTTTTTAAAGTTATTATCTGATTATAGTGCATTTGGATTGAAACAATAGCTTTAGTCTAATAATCAGGTTAAAAGAAGTAAACGAACATTCCCTTTCTCTAATGAAAGCGTTGGAATGAAACACATTTCCCCAGACGTTGAATTTTTCGACTATAAGGAATAAATTGAACATAAGTTCTATGAAGATAGATGTTCTTTACCAAAGAAATATTAAAAATGCGCAGAAAACAAATTAAGAATAGAGGGATGTCTGATAACAGTTAGAAATGAACGCTGTTTACGGATTTAAATTCTGACATCTCGGGATTTTACACTATTCAGAATTATGGTTTTGAGAGTCAGATGCTATTACATGAGAATTTTTTAAATTCCTTATTTTAGACAAGAAGGATGTCATAGGACATCCACACCTTTTGAAATTGCTGTAATACAAAGGTAACTTTTTTCCTATAATGGGCAAAAGCTAGAGATCGACTGCTTTTGTTCTCTGCGCATTTTTAATATTTCTTTGGTAAAGTACATCTATCTTCATAGGACTTATGTTCAATTTATTCCTTATAATCGAAACATTCAACGTCTGCGGAAATGTGTTTCATTCCAACGCTTTCATTAGAGAAAAGGAATGTTCGTTTTTCTTCTTTTAACCTGATTATTAGACTAAAGCTATTGTTTCAATCCAAATGCAATATATTCAGATCATAACTTTAAAAAAAGTGTTATGGATATAAATCGCAGTTTCAACCTATGGTTTAAAATGGTATTTGCTGTGGTAGACACTATGGTAAGTATAGTCTGAAAACTGTAAAAACAGAAAGACTATAACTGATCCTTAAACCAATAAACTCCAACATACCTAACTATGGACACAAATAAAAGACCTTTAAAAATGCTAAAAATGTAATTAATCAAAATAATAAATGGACGGGCAAACGTAACAGACTTGGCTAAAATGGTGTAGGTTTCGGATGGACTTTGATCCATCATGCTCAAAACATCTGTCATCTCATTTCATTCGCTCCATTTAGTGATAATTTCAGTGTGCGCAGTTTTATTATACACGAGATCAGCCGCAATGACTATCCACCATGAAGATTGCTGAAGGATGCGGAAGTTTTTAAAATCCTGCATCCTTTCGAATTTAGCTAATGCTAGGCGACCCGGTAGTCAGATGGTTGAGCAACCAACAACAACCACAGGCGATCGCGTGATCTGGTCAGCGTTTATCTGGCAGTCTATAAATAATAGCGCGATTCTGTTATTTTCAGTGCCACCATGTGTCCTGTTTCTGTCAAAAATCCAAATAAAGATGTCTGCACAACTCAGACTGGACGCTGGGTATCATTATTTCCGATTCCAGCAGAAAAGTAACGAATGAGCATTGCACGCTATGGTGATCTAAATTTGCAGGTTACGATCTACTAAGAGTATCATGTCTTGGTTTATGCTTGCTCACAGGTCATCTTTTCGTGCAATGCCACTCCAATTCAGTGGAGTGTTTCAAAGAAGAGAATTAATCAAACAAAAGGCAAACGACCTTCACTCATAGAGTGGTATATTGCCAGACATAAAGACTGGCAAAATTTTCATACTACTAATACACAAAGGCAGCTCATCCTTCAAAAACCAAATCAATAATCTCTGTCTGATAAAAGATAATGATAAAGAAAGTGATAAAAAGTATTAATGATGAATGCTTAGGTGCGAAATTTATTTTTAAAATGATATAAAGCGATGTAAGATCAAGATTTCAGTTTAAAATTAACAAAAAAATGTCACTTTATCACTGGCATTACCACAAATGAGAAGAAGAATAATGGCATGATTAGGTCAAAATCAGATTTTTTATAAAAAATTTCTATTACTAATTTATTCACTCTTTGACATAAGTTTCCTCAACAATAAAGTATTTTGACATCAATAATAAGCCTGAATCTGTAACAATCTTAGAGACATAAAGCCAAATAGTATGTATAACCTTGACTGAATAGTGAGATTACTTGGTTGGCTATATTAAGCGACTATTGATTTATGCACCTGCATTCAGTGGTTATCGATTACAACTCAGTCGCTATTGATTGTATTCAAGGGATATCTAGCAAGATAAAAAAATCGATGTTTCCAATACAGTTGCTTTCATTGAATATACATCCTGTATCTCAGAGCGTGATATATCAGAAGAAAGACTGACTTCACGTATCTATCAGTTCTTCTCAATATTTTAGGATATATAACAAATAAAGTATTTTTTAATGAGCAAGTTCTAGCATCATCTCTTCATTTAAAATCCCATGTCATAAATTTGATGAATCTGTGAAAAAACGAAAACACAAAAGTTGCGCATTTGTAACTGTTCTCTGAAACGAACTCAAAGCGCGTCGCATTGTGAAAGTGCACGAAAATATTGAGAATGAGAGCACTCCTAGTGGTTTTTAAAATTTTTAACACGAATTTTTACTCATAAGTAAAAAGGCTAAATAATCGGTGCATTCTACACATTCTACTCATAAGTGTTAAAAATACAGATTTATCCCAGCTAATCCAGGACGACTGATCACTGCATTTAAAACCGATGAACTGCCATAAAAATTCAGAAGTTATTTCTCTAGAATAAATAATACTTTTACAACTCTGGCGCAAACGTCAATATTTGTATTCGTGATGACGCACGTACTTTTCCTAATAAGGTGAGCCAGCCGAATGGATTACGAAAAGTGACCAAAACAACTTTCTATTCAAAAGTCATTTACGCATGCGACCTTTGATTGATAAAAATCGATCACGCAGCGCTTAGTGAAGCTCTTAAAATTCTGAACACGGACCAAATCCTTGACCAAAACCGGCTATCCTTTCTAACGAATGTAAGCAGCCTACAGCACAGTGGAATCGTGCTTGTTGCACAATACAGGATTTAAATAACGGAAGGGCAATGATCCCAGGTGAATTCACGAATTTCATCGTTTTCTGCATTTGTTTACCACTCATTATGACTTTCTCTAATGCGACCTTATAGTTTGTTGATGTCACACTTGGTGAAGGTATTAAGTTGAAATGGATGTATTCGATAACATCTGACAATTCAGCACCATAATGAAGTTTTGCTTAAGCTTATGTGATGTTTATTTTCGAGTCGCTTTTGAGACAAATCTGAAGTTGATTTCAGTTCCAAACAAGAATACTTCCATTAATTGCTAGTCAGCATGACAACAAAGAAATATTTAGGACATATGCTGTTGAATTTAAGCACCTAAACAGCTAATGAACTACAAATAGAGGAAAAATGAGCTAATAAAAAGTTAAAAAAAAGAAAGAAAAGTCAGTACCAGAAATGTAGTGCAAAGTATTCATTACTTTTATTCTAGATTGCTGAATAGTTCCATCATAATAGCTGGTTTTGTTCGAAACCATTTAATAATACTAATAAAAGTTCGAACAAAAAATCGAAAATTATTTATGTAGCAAATTTGTCTCGCAATTGTGCATATCCATCTGTTTAAAATTTTAAATAGTTGTATCAAATAATTTGGCGCATCTTGCTTCTACCTCTACAATTTACACAGATATCTATCTACACTCAGTCTACCATTCTGTATGTCTATCACATTAAATTGAGGTATTTAAAAAAAATAAAAAATTATTATTTTCAGTCCATTATCCAAAATTATGTATACGAATTCTATAATTTACATAGTTTTATATTTATTCAATATTTAACGTATGGCTTGATGATGATAAGAATTTGAAATATTCACATCATTATCAAGTTATCATAACATCAAGCGACAGAATTGCCAATTGAGAAATAAAATAAAAAGAAAACTTTTTACGCTTTGTCGCAGATGTGAGTGGATCTTTAAAGAAGAATTCGTAAATCGTTTATTTAGTCACTTTCATCAATTTCTTTATCAAACAACAAGCGACCTGGAAGGAATTATGTTGCTACTCTATAACTCTGGAGTCACCTTCGAAAGAATTTCTTGCTCATAAATACGTTTCGATTTATAGAAATAAAATGAATCATTTACCGTCATGTATTTTATCTGATACATTTTTCGAAGTTCCAAACGGGTTACTTTTCCAGTTTCCAATATTTCTTCCTTAGAAAATCTGCTGTAGTAAATGTTTTAAAAATACACACAAAAAAAGGTTATATTTTTTCAGATACTATTAGTGTTTATTTAGGATATAGAAATTTAATTTTTAAGAGTACCATTACAAATCTAGTCTAATTTTCTTCAGAGTTAACACTTTAACAAGAAATTTTGTAATGAAAGCAAATTCTAAAGAGTAATTAAAAAAATTGGAATAAATTTTCTTTCGTATCTTTTCCGCAGGAAAAACTATAAAGAAATTGAAAAAGAAAATAGAAGTTCGTAAGGGTTATTCTTCCTTTTCCTATTAATTAGCAGCTTAATTAGTACGCATGAATCACTTAAATTTTCATAAATTAACAGTTTTTTTAAACATTGTTTCCATATTTAATGAAGATTTTGTGATAAAAGCAACTTCTAAAGAGCAATTAATAAAAATTGGAAACAATTTCCTTTCGTATCTTTTTAGAGGGAAAAAAGTAAAGAAAGGAAAAAAGAAGAGTTAGCAAATGTTATTCTTTTTTATCAATTGACAGCTTAACTGTTTCGAAAGAAATAAAAAAAAATGAAAATTAAATTATTTTAAATCCATTAAAATTTGCAACCGGCTTCTTTTTAAAACTCCTATAGCAGCAAAACATTTCCATTTAACCGCAATTATTAAGTGTTTTTAATATGTAAATTGCTTTGTAAAGAAAGAGACGAAAATGTAAGTCTGCAAAAATTGTGACCTCAGTATAATATTTCACATGTGTTTTTATCGCAGTTGTGTGTAGATACTTTGACAATTCTATAATGAGTCAGTATGTTACTTCATGAAAATTATTTGTCATGAATCGTCTCTACAAACGATTTTTATAACCCTTCATTCATCTTTGCAAAGTAAGTTTGTCACAATAACCATTAAAAGATATATGGTTAGAACAAAACAATAGAAATGGAGGAAAAACCTCAATGCTAATTTCATAAATACAATGACATGGCAAGCTACTAAGTGGCGTTGAAATGTAACATGATATTTTTGCTCTCTCTCTCTTGTGATATTTAGCTTTAAAAAGGGAAACCAGTTCACTAATATTCTGCCTTAGACTTTTTATAACCCTTTATTCATCTTTACAAAGTAAGTTTGATGGCATTAGAAGATATCCGGTTATAACAAAAAAATAGAAATGGAAAAAAAACTCAATGCTAATTTCAACCCTTAATTCATCTTTATAAAGTAAGTTTTATGACAATAACCATTAGAAGATATCCGGATATAACAAAACAATAGAAATGGAAAAAAACTCAATGCAAATTTCATAAATACAGTGGCATGGCAAGCTACTAAGTGGCATCTAAATGTAACATGATATTTTTGCTCTCTCTCTCTCTCTTTGATATTTAGCTTTAAAAAGGGAAGCAAGTTCATTAATATTCTGTCTTAGACTTAGCCCTCCAAGACTAAGTTTCTATATCTCCCATATCCCTCTTCTCTGCTCATCTGATACAGAAAAGCATCATACTTCAATTATAAATAAAGGTAAAAATCCTTCAAAACTGAAGACTGAGGTTTCTATATCTCCCTTGTCTCTCTTTTCTGCGCATCTGACACAGGAAAGCATCATATTTCAATTCTAAATAAAAGTAAAAATCCTCCAAGACTGAAGCCTGAGGTTTCTATATCTCCCTTGTCCCTCTTCTATGCGCATCTGACACAGGAAAGCATCATACTCCAATTCTAAATAAAGGCAAAAATCCTCCAAAACTGAAGCCTGGGGTTTCTATATCTCCATTGTCTCCTCTTCTCTACGCATCTGACACAGGAAAGCATCATACTTCATATTTCTATTCTAAATAAAGGTAAAAATTAAGGGACATAGAAATTTAGCCATTTCTGAACTTATTATATATATTTCAAAACAATCCAGGGTAAAAACTTTCCAAGTCAGCAACCTAGTCAACAGATAATACCAAAGCAGTCTCCTTGCACAAACCCACATTTAGAGTCGAAATGCAAGCCTTTGATACAAGTAAAATAAGAAAAATATTTGTGGACATACTTTTTCAAATATCCATCTTGTAATTTCGTAGGATTTTTAATGGCAATTTTAAGAGTAAGCTGTACTTCGAAGCAAGCATTTAAAGTTATGTTGCTGCTTTGAGAAGTTCACGCAATTTTTTTGCCTTTACTAAAGTTGTTTCTGGACATTTAAAAAGCATGTTTAGGTATTAAATATCACAAGTTTTGATGCTATTTAACCCTTTGAGGACAGGTACGGCGTAAAATGTGCGCCACACTTCACCGATCTTGAGATTGAGGTGTAGGAAATCCAGTTAGCGAAGAGGATAGCGGCTAAAATTCGGACACAAATGTGTATATTATCCATTCATTCAAACCTCTAATCTTATAACACTATGAAAAATAAAATTTTATATAATTAAATAAGCACAGAGTTGGAAAAAATGGGATGGCGTATGAAGTGCTCCAACTCCTGGAGTTTAGGGTATCTGAGTGTTCTAAAAAGTTACCTGTTCGCAAAGGGTTAAAGCCCGTAGCTTAAAAAAAAACGAATTTTTCAAAATGAATGTTCAATTAACCAGAGAAGTCCCATATCCGGAATCAGAAGTGTAGAATATTAAGATCTATTTGGCCATACTGCATATCCAAGGGGAATTGAAAAATTGTTATCACAGAAACTTCCATATGTATAAAAAGTAAAGAAGTAAAGGTCATCTAACTGTTACATCTCAAAAAGGAAAAAAGAACTAGTTTATTGAGGCGCGAAAGGAACGTGATTATAAATATTATACTACATGGAAGAAGGAGCGGAAAAAGGAGAACAATACAGATACTTATATAATATAGATACTTACGATAATTTTTATTTTGAGCTCAGTGAAACTTATAAGTTTCCTGAATAAGAAGAGATTCTTTTTTATTTACAACTCCATTCTGGAGCAGCGAATGAATTTATCTTTCAGCGTGAAGATTAAAAACATCAGATATAACAGATCTCAACTACTGCGTTTAATTTAAAAATAATTTTATCTCATACGTACATTATACACCTCAATTTTCAAAAAACAGTTTGGGTGGCAAAATAGACTTGAAAATTTCTACAAATGATTTGGTGGGTTCCCAATAGTGCAGTTAATTAAACGAAATAAAATATTTAGTCTAAAAATAGCGCAACAATTTTCAGTGTATGCAAATAAAGACTGAAATGGTTTTTGTATTGAAATATCTCGTTCTTTCATATCACAGGAAGTTAGGATTACAGAAAAAAGTGCGATCAGAATGCAGTGCATGAGCAAGCCAGTGGAGGCTAGCCAGTGGTTGCTAGGCATCGCAAAGCGTAATTGGAGTTTAGGGTACACGCATGGTCTGAAAAGCCGGAGAGAGGTCATTTCCCTTTCGAAAAACAAATGCCGACTGTCGGCGGGCTTCCGAAATGACAAATTCAGCCACTTTTTCCAGGTAGCGCCAGCAAAAAAAGAGCAAGGGTTAGTTTTTTTTTTACATCTGTTTAATGAATTCCTGTTGAATGGGGCTCTATTGATGAGTTTAGATCTGTAATTGGGGTCAGAAATCGGTACGTTTATCTACATTTGTGGAAATGGGCAAATTAGGAAACTGTGCTTTGCGTTTGTTTCTGTTGATAAAAAAATATATTGATTTTAGAAACAGATTATTTTACTGTTTTATTGATTCAAAGACACCAAATTTTAGTTGCTTGATAAAACAACCGAAACTGAAAAAAAAATTATCATTAATTTAATAAATTAATATGTATTAAGTTTCCGATATTGCTTGCTTTAAGAACTGTAAAATATTTTGCGCCATGTTTCCCTAAAAATAAAAACTAACAAATAATATTAACAAGAGTATGACTTATATTACTTCGACAGTAATATAAGCCATACTCCAAAAATCACAAGAATAAGTTTTGATTAAAATTTCCACTTTAAGGATACATTTCGTTTGTCAAAACACGTGACAGACTTATGGAATAATAAAGGAATAGTTTTAATTTGTAGTTCAATACAAGTAAAACATAATAGTGGCATTAATTATTAAAATAAATTATAGTTTAAATTGCGGTTGATATTTTGTATAATCCAGCTGAGTGCTAACACAAAGAAAGTATAAAGAACGAAAATAATAATGAGCGGGCATGATAATGTTTAAGGTGAATGCACCTATGTAGTATAAATATTCATAATAATAATTGCGACTGGATAAATGTTGCATTTTTTACATGAATAAACACTTTATTGTACACTTTATGGACTTTATTGTACATGAGAAAACAAAACATCACCTGAAAATAATTCCTCCTGGGTCTTACAGAGCAAAAATTAAAAGACCCAGTCTTATTAACTCTACTCCCCAAGCAAAAGAAACAAGAAAAAAAACTTATCTCCAAAACTCTTCTAAAAAATGCTATTATCGTAAATTATCAAATCTTCCATTCCATCCAAATCATCAGCTCTTCACCCTAGATGACTCCAAAGATATCCCCCGCGCGCTCTAGGGGGCAACGTCCGCTGTGTGGGGGACTCAGAAACGCCCAGTTCCACTGAAGCAGATCCCGAGGAACAGCTTGCTCAATTAACGATCCAAAACGTCTTCCTTCGGTTTTCTAATTCGGGCCCATTAACAGGAGATTTGCAAAGCGAACAGGCATGCTGAGAATCCCTAAACGTGACAGAAACAATACTGTGCCTCGTTCCTTCTCACATTTCTTAGCGATTCTGGGCAGACGTTTTCTCACTGTGCAGCCCAAGCCCATTTTGCACATTCTCAATACTCTGCTAAATGTGAAAATACAATTTCCAGAGCTTCGAATGACGAACAAACTTAACGAGTTATGTTGATTATTTTCATATAACAAATCTTCAAGTTATGGATTAACAGTTACAGAGGATGATTCATTGGTAGGCTGATTTTGCTGAGAACCAAAAACGGCTAGTGATAATAATGAAAATGGTAAATTATTTCAATTTACGAATAAACTATTCGTAAATGATGAAGATTTTCACATAGTAAATTTTAAAAGCATTAAGATCTAATAGAAGATGATTAAATGATTAATTGATAGGACGATCAAGCTGGTTACCGAAGATGGCTAGAGATGATAAGGGAATAATCAAAGAATAAAAAGCATTTAGATTAGCGAACAAATAGTTCGTAAATTCATATTGTAAAGTATGCAAGACCACGTGCAATGTGGGTTTTTGATTTCGAATATATTCTTTGTGAAATCGTAAGCAATTGTGAAGATGATCCAAATTTGATTTGTGAGGTAAATATTATGCAATTAGGAAATAGACAATTTAAATATAGCTATTTTCGCAAAGAATTGCAGTAAAAAAATTAAATGCTGCTTTGTTCGAAGATTAATTATTTTTGCATTATAAGTAGTATGTTGTGCAATAGGTTGGAGTTGCCGATTTTTGTCAGCAGACTAGATACAGCCAAGTGAAGCTTAAACAAGTGAACCCGATATCTATGAAAGGGTAGTTCATTTCCGATTATATAATTGCTTTTTCACAGATTTTGATTTCTTAAATCTCGTTTAAAACTTTTTCGCCTTTTTCCTATAATAATATATTGACAAAAATGTGGCAATAAATCAAAAGTAGCTTAGGCAATAATGGAATATAAATTTGTATAAGCAAAGATATTTCATGATAGCTAATTTAATAAATTTCAGCATCAAATCATTAGTTTTTGTTAATTAATGCAAGACTTGGTGCTTCATATTCACTTCAGTAACTCGGTCATAAATCCGAGCACTACATAGAGCAGAACTTCTTAAACTCAATCTCAAGTTGGTTTCCGTATATGCGGAAGCACTAAAAATGTGTTCTTCAGACCTATTCTTAAATGTAAGTAAGAAAAAAAACTACGAAAACTGGCTCGATCAGAAACATTTCTTTAAATTTTAGAAGAAAAGAAGAATTAACTACATTATACTGTTTTCTCATAATTAATAATTCAATTGGTTAATTTTATCTTCATACGCATGAATACCTGAAGTCACGAAAAATTTTCATTCATAGATAGGGGCGGTTTTCTTCATAATTGAAAAGGGGTCACGAGTGGAAAAAATTTTAAAAGCACTGAAAAAGATGAAATAAATAACGGATTAGCTATACAAATCTGAAAACTTATAATTATTCCCCTCTATTCTATTAAAAGAAAAACACATAAATGAAATTTACCCTCACTTAGTGTAAACTATTAAGGGAGTAATCTAAAAGGTATGTCTATTACTTTTAAATTGCTTAACTAATTCCATTCACAGCCGTGGGACAGAAATTTATCACACGAGTTCCTTAATACAAACCAAATTTTTGTAGGACAACATCTCTGTAATAAGGAAGAAATTTATGCTACTACTTCCCCTCATTTGAAATATGTCCAGAATAATGACCGCTATCTTATTTCAATCGATATCCGTCAACTTCAAACTCAAACAATCGGCAAGCCGGAGATCAGGTCAATACACAGTGGACGCGAATCCTTATCTCTTGTGAAAACAGTTTAAAACGCTTTCACCCATTGTTCTCGTAACGTCATTACCTAACGGACTGACAGCAATTAGAGATTTCTCCGCCTCCAACGCCATCCCACAGATCTCCCTGATCACTTCTTCAAGGTAAAAGTGTTCTGTAACGGTTTGCGGAGTGGAATTTCAAATAATTGCTGGCGTTTTGTATTCCAGTAGCATTAGGATAGTAATTTTAGTTTTAACTATAACAATTAACCCAAAGCATCTATATAAAAATATGTTACATTAAAAACTCTTTAAGAGCCTTCTCTCTTTATTCAACAAGTCAAAAATTGGAGTAACTGATTTCGATATTTAGCTCGGCGGTTTTCTGCCTTCTAACATTTGGGACCCACATTTACCCATCATGAGCCTCCACTAAATGATACCAAAATACCTTTTGCGTGACTTTGAAAATTGTTTTAGCATAAAAGAATAGACATTCAGATAGGATATACAAAAAGATATAAGAAGGCAGCTCAGCTTATTTTAACAATCAAACGAAATTTGATGAAACTTAACTATTGTAATAAATCAATTACATATTTCTGTAAGTAAAAGATCACTCTTGCATTTCGAAACACAAGAGTTAGTATGTAACCTTCATTTCGAAACACAAAAGTTAATATATACCCTTATCTGTTCGCAGTATATCCTCTTTCTTCTATGCTTCATGTAAAAGGCCTTCAACGTTACCATGAATGAAAGCAAATGCTGTACGCATTCGAAGAGATATTGAATTTTTTTCTTTACTGTCCGGAACGTAAGATTTTTATCAATATGCACGAAATTGACCGTTAGGAGAATAAAATTACGTTGAAGGACGAAATAAAATCCTTCGAGTCAGCATTTTACTTAAATGAAAATACAGCAGTCGTTCAGAAATTTACTGGAGAATGATTTCATTTCACTACTACATCATGCACAAGAAATATCGTAATCGTCATAAGCATTATCCGGGGTTTCTATTATCTGTACTTATAAAAGGCAGTGTGTGTGTGTGTGTGTGTGTGTGTGCGTGCGTGCGATGACCAGTCGAATCTATCGCACTTACAGACATGAAATTTGGCACACAGGTAGTCGTAATGGTGACACAATGCACCTCGAAGCCCGAATTTTAAAATTTTATCTAGAAATTTTTATTCAATATTTTGTGTTGTTTTGGATGATTTTTAGCACTGACTTCTCACTAGTATAGTTTCGGATGATTGTACAAAAAAATAGATATACCATTGGAAAGAGCAAACGATTTCTGTTGTAATGAAGTTTGTTTCGAAAATGTCTGACATAATTTACTGAATTTTGAAAAAAAATTTAAAAATAGTCGTTTAAGCCTACAAAATTTGAATTTCTATTTCCTGCATCTGACGTTCTAATTTTGTTATCAATTTGAAATTTCTTTTTTCTCCAATTTTCTATGAATTTTTTTACCGATCAGTTCAAACATTCGAGTTTCCGACCAAGTTTACTTTCAGTTCCCAGCATGCATTTCTACAATCCCATCGACTACTACCTTTCTTGCTGCAGGTGACATCATAAACTTTCACGTTTTGCGAGGAGATGATTTATTTACTCAATAACTTCGATTATTATTTTCAAGCGTGTCTTAACTTATTTATTTGCTTCTCATACTTTGCTTGCGATGTAAGGAATTTCACGCTGTAATTTTTTAACATTGTTTTGGATTAAAGGTACTCGGTACTGTTTTCCTACAATTCAAATATCATTGTCGAGAGAGAAAAGAAGCGGGCAAACTCAATAATATATATATTTCTGCTTTGATTTCGTTTTCAAAACTTTCATTTATGCAATTGTATGTGGGCTTTTTTTTTCATTTTGTTGAAGTCCCGATTCCACAGGCAACACCGTGCGCGTACTGCTAGTTCCTCATAAAGCTATAAAATTTGAAAGTTTCAGAAAATGGGAGCGAATTCCATAATAGTGATCGGATAAGTTGAAACTACTCAGAACGGAGTATAAAATCTGTGTGTCAGATACTTATTACTTTTTTCAGAAGCATTTTAAAATAGTATTCTGTAAATTTTAAAAGCTCTTTTATATGGCAAAAAGAGCGAAATATTTACTGAGAAAAAAAAGTTTCAAAGAGGAATGAAAAAACTGAATTTTTCTCAACCAATAACGACGATTGCTGAATTAATTTCTTTCACAACTGGTATTAACGGAGACCGCATATTTCTACCAGATGCGAAGGAAAAAAATTCAGAAATATTCGTAATTGATTGAGAAAATTTCAGTTTTTTCTTCCTCTTTGAATCTTTAAAATATTGAGATAGGCGGTGTTGTGTATTAAGCGATGATTTCCACCTTTATAGTTTTTAGGCATTGTTTAAATTATAAAATACTGCACCTTTATTCTAAAATAGTTCTGAAGGATATTTTCTTAAATCTTAGTGGACTATTGTCACATATGACGTGACATCACAATTCGACTTGAGGGGCAGTATGACATAACCATTTCAGAAAATTTTCTTTTATATTTATTTGTTTGTACACGCAAACTAAATCTCTATTCACACACTCACTGTTTATGTACAGATGCTACATTTGAACATTTCACATTGGTGAGGCATGGCAGTTTAGAAAGTGGGATGCCAATTTAAGTGCTGTCCTTGTCATCTGCTCAGAGTTCAAAATGAAGAAGTTCGTCCCAAATATAGCCTCAATGCAGCTTCAAAAAAGAGATGTAAATATACTAATTCCATTCCCTGTCATATCATCATTACCTCATCAGAATAAAATCATAATCTGAATATCTTCTCTATGACTCCATACTGCTGTGATGAGATCTAGTACTTTTATCGTTGAATACTTTGAATAATATAATGAACTGAAGGGCAATTAATAAATTTCGCGAAGATTATTTGTATAAATAATGCTTGAATGAAAGAATATCTTTCTTTATAGAATAACATTTTCATTTATTTATTTGAAGCATGTCGTCACCCTACCGGTCCTTTACCCTTCATTCCTTGAGCAGCATTGAAATCGCATCTCAAATATCCCACACAGGTTTGGGAAAGACATTGTTATATCATTACTAACAAATAGCTATTCTCTTCGTTGCAAAAGTATTTTGATTTGTTCGGAAGAGTTCCACATAAATAGTACTATTGCCTAAAATAGTTCAGTTGCATAAAATAGTCCATGATTTTATCCAGAAAAAGTAAAAAATGGTCCTATGTTTTGGAGGGTTAATTGAGTTAAATTCGATCAATTATTAAGAAAAACTATATTATAATAGTCTCCCTCGTTTTCACATTTAAATGCATGAAAACACCACTCATTGCGTAATTTGTTGAAATGATTAGTATTCTGAACCATCCATGCAATAAATTTTATCTGTGAGGACAAAAACAGAAGGTAAACTTTACCTTGAGATTTCAAAATGGTACAACGTGATACAATTCTCAAATATTCATAGTATATAAAGAGCTCCATGACATAACAAGTTATTTTAGTTCTTTAAATATACACTGTACAATTTTTATCATTAATGTCACTATAAAAATTTAAATAAGACATTACTAGCATACTACTTAAATATCACGAATTTGTCATGAATTATGGGCATCACTAATTTTACTTGCATTTATGAGAAAATAGTGCGAGAAAAAAAAATTGTTGATCGTATCCAGATATCTTACCTTACTGACAACACTATTGCCACTGATCATAATACATATATCATTAATGTCACTGTATGCATGAAATTATATATTTTACGTAGATTGTATTGAAGTGATTTATTTTACGTTTTCCAATACAATTGTAAGAGTTATTTATTGCAGCTGTTATTATTATTTAATGCAGCTGTGCATTCTAATAATTTTGTTTTGTCTTTTATATTTATATATTTTTCTTTGAATTGGATACTTTTAATTACGTATATAATCAAATAGATTTAAGATTTGAGAATTAATATTTTGAAGGTTTCCAAAATCAATTGAAAGAAAGAATAAACGCTTTGGAAGTTTATTCCTTAAGTGCCAAAAAATTGAGATCACAGTATCGAGAAGACGTTATCTTTATTAATTTTGACTATAAGTCATCAATCCTGCTGAAATATGAGGTTTAGAAATGGAATGGAGAGCAAAATTGGAGAATCATTTTAGCTCACTGCTCAGATTTCATTATAGATAGTTTGCCATTAATCAGTATAAACAAAATAAATACCCGAAAAGTAATTTGTGCATGAAGATGTAACGTTGTATAGTAATTGTTTTCATAGGTAATAAAACGAATTTTAATTAAAGTATTTTATTTAAAAATCGTCTGATAAAACGTGAAAGAAGCTTTTGATCGATCTTAAATAATTAATGCAAAAAAGCAAAAATAAATCAAGAAATTGCAAAGAGTAGAATACTTCATCTATGCTTTTAATTTGTGAATTAAGAACTAAAACGAAAAACCCCGGAACATAATTAATCGCATCTTATGTTGACAATTCATGAAAGTTTGCTTTATTTGCAGGTTGGGAAAGCATTTATGTTTCTTCGTGGAAAAATACTATATATAGATTCCTTTTTATTCGACAATACACCCAAACCGATTAAAAAAACAGCTGAAAAAACATATTCAGGTTGAACTTAAAGGAAGAGAGGAAGCGGTGTTTGATCGGTATTCGGCTACTTTACGATACCTCCAGGGTCACCCTCTCAATTCCTTTTGTATAACTAGGAGGCCCTTCTCAGGGTTGGCCCTCTTTTTTTATACATACTAGAATCGTGACAGGTAGGAAATATTAAGGTTATTGAATGGGGATGGATGGAGGTTCTAAAAAGGTTCTTACACCTTATGGTCCTCGTTCGAACACCGGTAGGTTGAATTTTCGATTTTCCTCTTAGCATCGCAGTGCGACAGAGCAATTAGATTTTGTAGGACAGAGGTTTACTATTTTCGTTTTCAAAGACTCACTATCTATAAGGTTGTGACCTTCTGGGAATTTAGGATACCCAAATTGTTTTTCAAAGGAATTAAAAACACTGTGTCTAAAACTGAAGGAAAATCGTGTTTGAACTACAAGTTTCTTCATTGTTGAAGTCGGTTTTTATACTTTATTTTTATCTAACTTGAAATGTTTCATGCCCGTAAAGATGGAATTTTATAATAGATTTTACATTCATTTCCTGATAGGCTAGAATTAGGAAATCTTGCATGCCAATAAATTCTCGGCAATAATACACTATTTTACTATTTTCAAAACTTAATTATCAGTTAATCAATTCACTGAATTCAATTTTGATTCCGCATTTGTGGGGTCATCTGGTAATGAATTTGAGAAAAAATTTATTTCAAAATTCCGTAACACTTATAATAATAGACTACAAATTGAAAACTGAAAAGTAAAAAAAAATATTTAAAATAAAAATAATTCCCACTTTTTAGCGCAATAATGAAAATTTGTTTTTAAAAACTATTTTTTAGTAAATTTATTATATAGTATAATTTTATCAAGTTCAGCTGCTTTTTGTTAAAGAAATGGTTCGTTATATACAATGATGAGAATTCCCAAGCATTTTACCATTTTTTAAGCTAAAAGAAGTAGAAAAATTGCGCCTGAAAGTGATCATGCAGTAAAACGGAATTTTTATTGATAATTTCTTTATAGATAGAACCATATTATATGCCGTAAAAATTCTGTCAAGATGTGCATGCATTTCATGAAGAAAATTCTGAAATGAAGAATTAAAGCAACAAAATCGTTACTTCTTTCGCGGTAGTTTTATTAAAACTTCTAAATGGTTACTTAAATAGATCAATTAAATATTTTTCAAAAGTTCCTAAAATAAAGAAGAGATTATAAATTATATATTTTTCATACTTATAAAATCGTTTGAAGTATTAATTTAAAGAAACATTTACATTTCATACATAAATAAAAAAAATTATAGCTTATTTAATAAAATAAATAAAACCTTTCACATTCAAATATTTTTAGCTGAAAGGTAAAATCCGCCGTCGAACAGTAAATTATTTTGCTTTCAATTGTTTGTTCGTAACCAATAAAAATAAAAGTATTTAATATTACTTTCGTAACATATTGTTAAAAGTTAACTTAACATTCAATACATGTATAGGATAGATAGATAAAGTCAGATTTTACAATAACTTTTACCCGTAAGTAAAAATTAAACTTTTATAAATATGCAAATTTCAAGGATTTAGTTGCAAGATGAAAACAATCTCATAAAATATAGCTGAGAAGACAATTCCTATTGTTCCTTTATGTATAGTATAAGTTTATCTCTCATCTCTGTAAGTCATGATAACGTGATAATCTAAGCGTGAAAACAGCTATCAGCAGTTTGAATAAGTAACTTCATAACCTGCAACTAAAATAAAACCATCACATTTTGTGGAACTAAATTTATAAGTAAGCATTTAAACTATTTACCATTTTAGGCTCGATTTTTTCATTTTTCATAATTCAAGTTGGTAACTTGCGACTCTGTAAATACTACTTTAGTTAATATTAATCTGAAAATTGCTCTTTACGGAAAAAAGATTTTCAAACACTGTGTTAGACAAAGTGTAATTAAAACCACCACAATTTATACTTAAAAGGCTGGATATTTCTAAATTCTCTTCGAAATGAAACAACTGTAAAATTGGAAACTAGTATTGTGCTATGACGTCTTCCGACAGCTGGCCAGAAAACAACTTTCCCCCCACCCCAGTGTAAGACTGTTGGTAACGAAACAGAGGCGTAGGAGAGTGCACAGCTGACGTAAGGGGGTCGTGTGAATGCCCAGAGCAGATCTCCGGAGGTCGTCGCCGAAGGTAGTGTTTGATGACAGCATTGAGCAAAAACTTTCTTTGCAAATAAATCAGTTAAATAAAGCAAGTAAAAGTGAAATAATTAAAGAAGAGATATTAAAAATTAAACTTTGCATTAAACAGAATGGTGCAAAATTGCAGCAACTTCCAATAATATACAAAAGAAAGATATTTTAATTATACAATAAGTAAATTACAGAAGAAGTAAACAATATCAATAACAATATACCTTTTGCGCGCAACGCAGCAGCATCCAGCTATAACATTAACAATATTGTCTATAATCAACTAACTAATTAAGATACAATCAAATAATAAAAATCATGCTTCAATAAAAAGCATAACACATTAAGATTAAACAAATAAAATGGAAAAAATGAAAGGGAACTCGAATGGCCAACTTTTTTATAGTTCCACTCGCCACCGGAGTTCTAAAATGGATAAATTTTCTGTCAAGGGAATTACTTAATAGTCAAATGATTTTCCCTCTGTGTCCTAGTGGCCACAGAGGAAATATTATTTGACAATTAGGTATATTGATTGCTATTGATATTGTTTACTTCTTCTGGTTCTTCCGTAATTTCTTTATTGTATACTTAATATATCTTAAATAAAGCAACACCAAGCTGCTCATCGCCAAGATGTCACCGTGCCGACGGGAGACACTGTATTGGCTCAGCTTCCAAATAATTAGCCATTTATTTAGAAGTTTTGGTTGTTATTGAAACCCAGCGGAACATCGAAGAGGAAAGATCCAAGAGGAAATAGAAGACCCTCAGGGGAAGGAGTGTCGTAAAGATAAAATAATATTAGTATGCTTGTTTCATTTTGTAATGCCAAAGTTATGGAGACGGCGGACGAAAAAATTGATATATATCGAGCTTAATTTACCTATATTATAACATTGTTCAAACATAATTACTGACAGTTTTCACAAAAGAAGACATTTATTATGATAAGTAAGCAATAATACCATGTGGTTTTACTATTTATTTGTAAAATTCATAATTAGGTAGAGATAAATTGTCCTTTCTGTGATACTTTTGTCAATCACCATACCCTGGAGGTCTACTGTATGGGAATTCACTCAACTTTAGAATAAGGCAAGGCACTTGTGCAGGTTTTAAGCACTGAAATAATCAGCTCTGAAGAACGTATAATTTAGATCTTTATATCTAAAATCTTTTCTTTATTTATGTACCATCATTAGCGTATTCAGATTTTGAAAATGGGTGTAGCCATTGTACTGGGTGGTGAATGATAATCTAAAGCGACAACAACACTAATCATAAAATAAGTAAAGCATTATATTCCATTTCAGTCACTGCTCCTAATGGGTGACTGAATCCTGAATTACAAATTAAACAATGAAAAATTAAGAGAAAATAATTTAAAATAATTTTTTTTAAATCCTTCACAGTTTTACTTTCTCTCACACGAAGTGTACAAAGAGAAATTACTGTAATCGTCAAAAACATTTTCCTTCCAGATTTTGTTGAATCTTCACACCTTAGACCTTTCTGAGCTAAGAGAAACACTTTTGAAAATAAGTCTGCCTGTCTCTGAACATGATAACTCAAAAACGAAACGCTAGATGAATGAAATTTGGTGTCTTGTCCTTTCACCAAAACAGTAAATATGTGCAAAATTTAAGCAAAATCCGTCAACTGGTTGGCTGTCCGTTTACCTCTCTATTCGTGTGTGTATAAGGTGTGTCCAAATGAAAAGGAGACCTTAGTTGTATCGGCGTTGTATCGAATCCAAATGAGTTAATTTTCCAGCTGATAGATGGCGTGGTGGTATTCCCAATTGCACCTGCGTAGTTAACTGCTTCGCATCAATATCCTCATTTCTGGAGAGTTGTTTCCGCAGTCTGTTGCATGATGGATTCCTCCTGATCAGCACAACGAGCAGTTTTCAATTTCTTAGCGCAGAAGGGGAGCATGCTTCACAAATTTATCGCGGGATGAAAGAGGTGTACGGAGAGCAGTGTCTTGCACGGTGCTCCATATTCTGACGGTGTCAGCGTTATGAGGCGGGACGCATAAACATCAAGGACTTGCCACGGCCTGGGAAGGAGCACGTTGTGACCAACAGTGCCACGATTTCGGCTGTGGATGAGCTCCTACGGCAGAATCGTCGGATCACCACACGCGAAATTGCTGTTGAACTGTCTATAAGCAAAGGAACTGTGCATCACATAATCCACAAAAAGCTTGGTTAGGGCAAAGTTTGTGCACAGTGGGTGCCCAAGCATCTGTCAGAGAATCAGAAGACGGCGAGATGGGAATTGGATCCGTCAGCGACCAAGGAGTTTCTACACTGAAGCCATCCACTCCTTTCCTACGCGCTGGTATCAGTGTATGAATGTCAATGGCGATTATTTATAGTTGTACTGTTCCACATGAACTGTAATTTGAATACTGCTACTAAAATTTCTTTACATATAACTGTAGTCTCCTTTTCATTTGGACATACCTTATATAAGAGCGATGATTCAAAAATGTAATAAGCAAGACAAATAAAATTTGGCATGTGGTTTTGACCCCCACACTGCAAATTTGTATCAAAATTTTGGAGCCAATCTGTCCAAGAGAAGAGATCCAGAATATGCACTGGATTCTCTTCACATTATCTGCGAGGCGAATCTAAACACAAAAGCGCCATATTCTGAAAGTATATGAGAAAGCGGAAGAGAGAACACTCCCGCTAGTTTAATTCTGTAGCAATTTTATTTATTTATTTTGCTCAAATACAATATTTGGAAGAGACTTAATAATTTTATTTTTTTAAAAACTGTAGCTCCAGAAAAGTCGTTCAAACACAAATTTGTAATAAAAATAGATATTCTAAAAATTTATGAGCAAACAAACTTTCGTACGCTTCGATGCTTCAGCAAGGTTTGAGTTCAACGCATTAAAACTGATCTTCGTGTTGAAAATTTCCAGAAGCGAAGCAGAGCCTGCTCATTTTAAAAAGAAATAGCTTTTCACGCTATATCCGTAAATAATCAACGAGGAAAAATGATTTTCGTGCGGTAAAAATCTTTGAACAGTGGACCAGATAACGACTGGCTTCACTAACTTGTTATTAGGATTGGAGAAATGGCGTTTTAGTAACTGATTACAGGTTTTACGGCACCTTCCGAAATTACAAGCTGAAGAAAAAAACACAGGTATTGAATTTTATGACATGCAATTTGAAAATGCAGTAACATTCGGATCATATTTATACGAAATTGTTTATTATTTGGCACTACGAAATTTTGTTTTGTAAGTTGTAGGTATACATATTTGGCATTTTTTTGGCAAATACTAAGAGAAGAAAAATGCAAAGACTATACTTTCACGAAACAACTTTTAAGCTTCATTAAAGAAAAAAATTGTCCTTTCCCCTTCGCTATGTATACTCAGAATGGCATTTTCATTATTAAATGAATTATCATAAATCTGGAAGACAGCAAATATTAAAATTCATCCGTTGCTATGAATAAAAAAAATATCATCAAAAAGTTCATATACATAAGATAAATGATGAATTCTTTACAATTAAATTTTTTCGTGTCCTTACTCACTTTCTGGTCCCACCGCGGGATATCTCAAATATGGGGATGAGAGGCCCCCGAAAAAGTAACTGGGTCGCAATAATTGTGGTGTGGCTCGTAAGGCCCATCTTCGATTACGGGTCTTACACCTGTAATAGAAGGTCATCGTATATGCCGCTCGTAATGGGGACTATTACTGTCCTGACGCCAGGAGAAAAATCTTGCACAGGGTTGCAGCAAGTAGAGGAGTCGAAGAAAGGAGGTAAACGGGTATAAAATCAACCGTAACATTTGGCGAACAAAGTACACTTCGTTAGGCGAAGAATTCGTTTTCGACTGAAGAACAAAGCGAAAAGAGATTTCCGTCGGTTCTATCTGCGCCAAATGAAATAAAGCCCTTTCCTTCACCCCCAAAATACAGTGGAATATGCCTTTTCCATGACGCCCGCCACAGGCATGTCTGGTGTCTAGGGTTTTTCTCGTGACGGTAATACAATATGCGTTCGGCCAAAGTGCCCGTAATTGTCTCGGAGACTGGCCAGTCAGTTTTACGCTGATGCTAAGGCACGAGAGTTCTCTTTTAAGATTACTAACGTTCCGTCTTGAAGCAACACAACGGTTGTTTTGGAATGGACCTCGTAAATTTGAACCTTGGTCAGATGACAGGGAACAACACCTGAGCAGGCAACTCCCTCTGCAAACTTCCGCAGCTCAATGAAAGATAATTTGACCCTCGACGTCAGATTTAACGTAAACTGATTTCTGGTGGAACGGGTTTCGAACCTGGAAGCCTCCGATTCTGAAGCTGGGCTTCTCCACCAGAACACTACAGTCTATATTTAGATCTGATTGTGACATGTAGTCGTAGAATTCAAAACAGTATCACAGTTTCGCAGTGAATAAAAAACTAATATCGAAACTTTACGCTTGGCCCTCATTAAAGTCAATGATTTCGTATGGATTTTACGATCTTTACGCGAATGTTATGATTAAATAAAATCTTACTAATTCAGCTAATATTTCATACGAATTTAAGACTTGATATGTCTCACTATATATGATCTCCATTTTTTCCTCCAAAACTAACTTTAATTTCGTGCATTAAAATTTGGTTTAGCAATTGAATCGGTTTTGAAAAAATTAGTCATAAATATTTATATACTAGAAATTTAGTCATAAATATTGGATATATCCCTGCATTAAAACGGCGGTCTAATAAATAACATTCCAAATTGGAGAATAAGTGAACTATAAAGTAAGGGTTCAATTTCAGAATTTTCTTGTAAACTTTTTAATTATTTTAACTAAAATCAAAAATAGTTTATAAATATAAAAGAAATGAAATTTGCCTTCTCAGTACGAAATAATTACGATACAATTTGGATAGCGATTTCTTATTATAAAAGGTTTTCAGATATACTTCAAACACCACTTCGGAAATCCAATTGAAGATTCGTCTAAAACAAATCCTCCAAAAAATTACAAATATGTATCAGTCAGGAAACAAATGCCTTACAAGACTGAAGCCAAACCATTGTTTGCAAATCCATTCCCTTATTTGATATGAATGAACTCGTATCATGAATTTTTTTCACATGCATGTCTTTACGTCAACTCCCGAGAAGGAAAGGCCAACACTTCAACAATGGAAAACCAGACATTTCATCCTATTACAAATGCACCAGCAATGTGCTTCCGCTTATTCTGCTCTGTTATGCACAGACCGTTTTGCGATACAACGGACAACGAGATTTACAAGTGTCATTTTTTCAAATCCTCTGTTATACGTACAGGGAATGAAAGTTAAAAAGAACATTTCGCGTGAGTCACCGTGGACTGTGTGTCCAGCTGGGCGGTAGTGACTCCACGGCAGGTGAACACACCTGCCCCTTCTCCCATTTCTGTTTTCCGCTAACGCCATATGAACGGATATCCACCAAAGCCCCAGACCCATGTAATTTTTATTGACCCAAAAACCGACTTTCATTTTTTTTCTAAATGTCCGACTGACCATCTGGAGTGATAGATGAAACGAAACGCGATGGCTACACGGATTTTGGTAAAGGCACGTAACCAGAGAATGCTTTCCAAGATATGAAAATAGAAAAAAGAAATGTTGAAATAAATGTTTTTTGTCCTTTTTTGTAGGAGAACAAGGAAATAGATTGTAGCATTCTTTGTAGACCTAAATATGATGTAGGTCTAGTCTACACATTTTGATAAAATAAGGCTTTAGATTCGGGAGTAACTTCATCCAAATCTGTAAAATTCGTTTTCAAACATTTGTTACCCAAGAAAAGTATTTCAAGTTATCATAAAAATATTAAAATCATTTTATTTTACATTGTAGCTTTCTTTATTGCCATAATTTATTTACCTTTGTTTCCAAATGGAGTTTGAACTTCTGTCAAACATGTAAACAAGATCATGTAAGAATCAAACTGTTTGCAAGATAAATTACAATATGTGAGATGAATATTCTGATTATCAATCATCTGGATGTGAAACACATAGTTTTATCACGCCTGCTCTGTTTTATAAATTCTCAACATGGTCTTGTTTACATGCTTGAAAGCTTTAACGTAAATACTTGTTAGCATTCGAAGCAAAAGCATTATGTTACTGATAAGCTTTGTATTCAAAAGCATTATTTCACAAAAAGTTAAAATGATGCGATGAAAATCTAAAACTAACAAGTTTATGATGAATATAACATTATTTTATACAAAGCATAATAGAATAACAAACGTATATTTAGTGTGTTCGATTGTCTTCAGTTTTTCAGAAACCTTATTCAATAAAATAATGAAAATGTAGTTTGTTTATTTTAATTCGTGGCTAGTGGATGTAGAATAGAAGACAGATAAAAAGACATTAACTGAAAGAGCTGCATAAAATAAACCAATAAGAATACCAGATCGGCTCAAGCAAGTATTAACTATTACAGTTAAAAACTTCCTAAATTGTCGAAGCACGATATCTGAGCTTTTTAAAAAAAACCCATCTTAATTATATATTTAAGAAAGAAACATGAGGTAATTTTATCTGAGATGTACTGGCTGGTTTACTTTATTTAGTAAAATGAAAGCTAGCGTTTCGTAATAAGGTAATTTGGAATCAAGTAAATATTTCCTCAATCTTATTCAAAAATTTAATGACATTATTGAACGTGTTTCAAAAGTTATACACTCATTTTCTTTCAAGAAACGCATTCAAACAAAATACATAAGACGCTCTTTACTTTCATTTCTTCATTTTTCATTCTAAGAACTTAAGACTTTATAAAAATTATGTTCAGATTTATATTGTGAATGAAGGTGCAATAAAAAATAAATATTATTAATAACCACAGTCACGATTCTATAGTAGGCGGATTCTGCAAGTTATCTTCATATTAAATTTTTGCCTTTACATTGTTAGATTCATATCTACATTCAAAGACTGTTTATGGCTCTTCGTTCTTATTCCTATGAGTGGGTTGGTAAAATTTCATTCCTAACAAGTGCACGAAAATGTAGACATTTTTTGGTTTATTATAAAATGTCATAAGAGCTGATATACAAAAATATATAAAAAATGACCATTTTTATGATGAATGCATTCTGAATAATATTAAAACTTTTTTATCTACATTACAGAATATTTTAGAAGGTAAAATTTAAATTTAACTTTAGAAAGATTTCAAGGTACTAAGAAGAATAAAATGTATAATGAAAGTAAACGAGTTATTTTGTTAAGCAAGGCTTAAAATTTAAACTTTTTTTTATCTACATCGCAGAATAATGTAGATGGTAGAATTTACATTCATTCATTTCGTTTTTGTATTTTAATATAAAACAAAAAAAACTGTAACCAAATGCCAAACAAAGGTTTAAGACTTTTTTACTCTGAAAAATTGAAAATAATATCAGAAAGCGTATATTGTTTTAATTTTAATTTCTGAACTACGGAAGGTTTCACATTGGAGAACAAATTCACAGTATAGCCTCTTCTTGTTACGTAGTGAGTCTTTCAAACAAACAAACAAAATACGTTCCTGTTTATCTGCATTTGGTAGGAGAAAAAATACGCAGTAGATTCCACTAAAATAAATCATCTTATCAACATTGACTCTTCTAGGGCAACCCACCGCAGTTACAGCTTCCTCTATTTTTTCCCTTTAATTTTTCAAGGGAGAAAGAAACACAGGTGTTTTGTATTCCACGATTTTCTCCGAAAAATGTGAACACATGGAGTTTGTCAGTATTGCAGAATTGGGTCAATCCTCACGTGGAATTCTTCGCTTTCAGCATATTCAACTGTTTTTACGATCCTGAATGGCTGGTTTTATGCATTACCGAATAATGTTGACAACTCAGAACGTTCGCGCAATTTTAATGCAAATATAAACATACGTAAAACGTGTTTGCGTCTGATTATGGTTATTAACCAGAGATTACGATATTTATTCAAATAAGAACTTAAGTAGATTGAAATCCAGTGTTCGCACTTTTTAACAAGAAATTTCTTTGCAGAATCAAGTAGTAAAACAACAATTATATGATAACTATTTTAAAATTAAGCGCAAATGAAATAATAATAAATGTTAATAATAATTGTTTAAAATCGGAAGCAATTTTTAATGTGAAATAAGCAAGCACTACAGCTCATTTAATAAAATATAATTAATTTTACATGCGGTACTTGATCAATCATAATTTTAATTGGGTCATATTTTTTACTTTCTCGTATACGAAGTATACAAAGAGAAAGTATTGTAATCGTCAAAAAATTCGAACTCGAGATTTTGACGAATCTCCACGTTTTAGACCTCCATGACTCCGAAAAACACAATTTTGGAATTATGTCTGTCTATCTGCGAACACGATAACTTGAAAACTATTAGAGCTACGGGGATGAAATTTGGTATGTCAGTTTTACACATAATTTGTAGGTTTCTATCAAATTTTGGACAAAACCCGTCCTCGAGAAGTCTGTCTGTCTGTATGTCCGTGTTAATGTGAACGCGATAACTCACAAACTTAAATAGCTAGGTAGAAAAAATTTGGTACACATTTTTATCATCAGGAATGTAGGTGTGTTTCAAATTTTGGACCAAATCCGTCAAAGGGTTGACTGTCTGTATAATCGCATACTTTTGAACGCAATGACTTCTTTAAAAAATTACTTCAGTAAATGAAATTTGGTATGTCGCCTTCTTACCTTAATGGTAGATGCGTGTCCAATTTTTCTATCAATCGGTTAAAAAAGGCGTTCAAATTGCAAATTTTGTCTTCTTTATCTTACACCCAGCCCTATTGGTAATCACGCCGGTTTCTAATTCTACTTCCGCGTTGGACGATCTTTGGAAATGGTGGTATGACGTTTCGCTTATTTTTTTTCCTACAGTGCATTAGGGATTCTTGTTCGCGCGCGCGTTTCACTGCCTTTCAGCTTATTTTGTTCTCTACATGTGTTAGGAGTATAAGAGAAAGAGTACCACTCCCGCTGGTTTAGCCTGAATTTCAAAATCTCGTGGTAATTATTAAATAATGTCAAATCTTTGTCATCCGTAGTTAATATATATTTGGTAAGTGATCGTTACCGAAATTTGAAATCAATAAATTTTTAGTAATATCTTTTTAAATTATTTCATTGACTTGTTTTAGTTTCGCTTCTGTTAAGTTAGTCAGGGTTTGATTATATATTTTACTATACATAATCAAACAGTAGAAAGATGGAGAAATCTTCTGAAAAATCCGTGTTTGCATCGTTAGATATCCTTCTTAATTAATAAAAAAGGATTTTCTGACAACTGAAAATAAACACACAGTGAATTTAAAAAGAGTGAAGCAATTAGAGAAGAGAGAGGTACGTCACACTTTCATCACAGATAACGGAAACAACAAAGAATTTGGTTATCTAGGATCATTTTCTTTACTTCAAACTCTATGAAAATAAGCAAATTCTGAAAACGGGATTTCCAGAATGCAGAGAAATGAAATGCCTATTATTTTGTATCACAATTCCGGTTTTTTCGTTTATAAAGTCTATTGTGTACGTCATACTCACGTTTTCTACAGTTTCATTAATTGCAGTTTTTTCGTTCACAAATGTTTATGCACGTCATACTGATGTTTTCTGCAATTTGGAATTCCAACAAACGTTTGATGAAATTACAATAAATGTTTTGATGCAAATGCATAATCACTATTGATCATACAATGAATGATTTTTTGCATTTCAGTTTCTTGTTTTCGTTATTAAAAATTTTTTATGCACGTCATATTCATATTTTCTACAATTTAACTAAGATATTTCCTACTTCAACTCAAAAAGAGAATGAATAAATTCTTTTATTAGTGAATTAGTATATTATTCGAAATTAAACTAAAATGGAGAAAAATGTTAGCAATGCAGCTTTTTGTGGTAATTTTCTGTAATTTTTTAATCTAATGACCATCTGTATTAAAATAATAATATTGCATCATTGCTCAGCGTAGAAAATAAATTGCTGAAAATTCAAAGCTGCTTAGCGCAAGTTTAAGCACATCATCTCTACAAGCGTTGAAGTGTTTACTCCGACATCGACATCTGGTGTTGGAGGTGACTTTTTTGTAATTTTTTAATCAATTAACCATCTATATTAAAACAACAAAATTCTAGGAATGTTTAAATATATAAATTTTGTGTTTTGAAGTGATTAGAATTTATGTAGTTATCAAAGTACTTATATATTAAATCGATTTAACACATCATGTACATCTATACTTATAAACGGCAATGCTTGTGTGTGTGTGCATGTGTATGTGCGTCTGCGATGTCCAGACGAACCTATCGCACTTACAGACATGAAATTTGGCACACAGGTAGTCGTAATGGTGACTGAATGCACCTCGAAATCGGGAATTTTAAAATTTAATCTATAAACTTTTTTATTTAATATTTTGTGTTGTTTTGGGTTATTTTTCGCACTCTTTTCTCAATAGCATGGGTTCGAATAATTGTACGGAAAAAAACAGTTACACCATCGGAAAGAACAAACGACTTCCGTTCTAATGAATTTTGTTTCGTACGTCTAACGCAATTTACTGAATTTTGAAAAATAGTCACTTTTATGGTAATTTTTAATAAGGATTTCTTCAAATTCTCGCATCTAACGTTCTAACATCTCTATAATTTTCATTTTTTTTCAGCTTATAACTGTCGGATTTAAAACAAGGACGGTTAAAATATCTTTTTCTTTTTTTTAATTAATTTTTCCCTGATCAGTTCAAACAGTTTTTTGCTAGCGAGATTTAACAGCGAGAGATCCCAGAATGCATTGTTGCAATTTCATTGGTTTGTGCGTGACCTTCCTCGCGGCAGGTAACGTCATATGCTTTCATTCCCAGCATGCATTTCTACAATCCGATTCCTTACGGTAGGTGACGCATTACATTCGCGTCATTGTCGAGAGGAAAAAGAAGCGAAACTCAATAATATATACATTTCTGTTTTGATAAATGTCATTATCACAAAGAAAAATAAGCGGGAAAATCAATAATGTGCATCTTTTGTTTGATTTTGTTTTCAAAACTTTTTCGTGTCATTGTGGGCATTTTTACCCCATTTTGTTGAAGTCCTGATTCCACGGGCAACGCCGTACGCGTACTGCTAGTATTAAATATAAGTCATAAGTTTAAATGTCTTTTGAACTCTCCAACGCAAGGCGCCCATGTCACCCTAGTTATCGATTAAATGTTCTGATAAACTTACTCTTCAACTACACACGCCTCTCTGTTCATGATTCCGACAGTAATGCGTGCACAGTTTATCTGAAATCTAGATTTCAGCAGTTAACTCACCCACACTCCAGACACGTAGGTTGGATCCAAAATTGAAAATTAAGAAAAATTTGCAGAAAGTGCATTGACTTCTGTGGTGAATTTTGACCATGATTCTGTCTTGAATGGAAGAAGTCATGCAAGTACACTGCGAACATAATATGTTTACAATTCAAGATCCGGACTAAAATCTTTTTTTCTTCCCTCCTATTCATTTATAAGAGGTCTATTCAGTAATCTGCTTTTCGATGTTAGAAATGAATATTTGCATGTTTCAAAATAACATTTTTCTGTACGGTATCGCATATATATATATACAAAGGGAGATAGAACGAAGCATGAAAACAAAATTCAATAATGTTAAATAGAAGGGAAAGTTTTAAAAAAGTATAAGTGTACACATATAAAAAGGCTAAGAATAAAAAATAGTTAGCTACTGTTTTTTTAGCTGATGGCTAACATTCGGTTCTGAAAACACCATATTTTAAGCAATTCCCATCATATCTTCCTCGCTGATATAGTATATTTTGATTTCTATTCCTAATTTATTCAACTAATAAAAATTATTTAGTAAATTATCTTTCTTTTATAAATTTTCGTTTTAGTTAATTTTGCTTAACCTGGTATTAAGAACTACAATCACAACTACAAACTGCTGACATATATAACATATAATGAAATGAAACGAACAAATATGAAATTGTAATTATGTTCAATAACTTCGAAAATCTACAAAGAAGTAAAGTATAAACATCTCCGAACTATTTCGGCATTAAAATGGTGACGATAGTCTTGGCGGTATTGCATTTGAAATGAAATAAAGATACCTCACAATTTTAACTTCTGTTAAAAATTAAGATCCTTAACCCTTTAAGAGTTTAGTTTTCTCTACTATCTAGAGGCGGTTTTTCGAACAGGCGTTACAGGTGCTTCCCTTCGATTATCGAGGAGACCTCAGAATCTATTCGACGTCCATTATAGCGCTAAGCCGACGACGATATTGGGTAGAGAGAAGAGACCTCAAAGCAATTTTGAGCCTGAGGTCTCATATTGACAAAATCCGCCACTGCTATTGTCTAATTATGTGACACCTTCTGTTTTGGAAAGCTTAAAAATAATCAACTAGAAAAATTAGAATAAGTTTAAAAATAGAATCTTAACTTAAATTTTAAACAAGAATAACAAAAAATTTTATTTATAAACAATAAAATTTAGAGAATAAACTTTAGAAAATAAAATTTGGAAAATAAAATTAAAACACTGTTTAAGTAGCGCGCAAATGCAGCAGCAAGACAAAAAACATAGCGCAATGGAAATCAACATCATACAAAGAAAGAAAAAAAAACAAAGAAAAACTCAGAGGAAATCGAAAAAAACAAAAAGCAAACAAGGAGTCCATTCTAGTCCATTTTTTCAAGGGCTAAGAACTTTTCCTATCTAGCAGACAGATACTGAATTACACTCTACTAGTCAAGAAAAAGGAACAGTCATAGTAGCGTGTTGTAGTTGTTGAACTCGCTGCATTTGTGAAGGTTTATATGTTTTAAGACGTCAACTCTCTAATGTTCGTTTGATTTCAAACTATACTTACTTAAAAATCATTACAGTTATAAAAACTGTATTTAGTCCAGCTTAAACTATATTTAGTCCAGAGTTTACTAAGGATTTATACCCTATCAAGCAATAAGGATTTACTCCAATAATTGCTCGGTTCTATTTCGCTTTCCATAAACTCTGCACTCGGGTAAAACCAGGTACTCCAAGTGGCGTAAGACCGGAACAGTCAGTATTGATGATTCCTCCATTAAGATGATAAAAGCACATGAGACGTCGATTACTTATGTTTTATGATGTATTTTCTACTTAAACGAAGAAGAAGGGTTAATCCAACGTAAATACTGTCTTAGCTGTATTGCCCACAAAAGTTGCAGTGCAGAGGAAGAAGAAGACAACAGCTTTACATGTGAATTTTGTAACTAATATTCTTGAATTATCATAAAAAATAAAAATGATTGCAACTTTTCCACTGAAAATAGAGTTTTCCTAATTTCCCATAACATTAACATGCGCAGTGGGGTTTTACCCCACTAGTGGGGGTAAAACCGGGTAGCTTGACTTTTATTATAAAAAAGTCATTGATAAAAAATTAATAAAACAGTGAGTTTGATGGTAAGATATATTGTACTCCGATAAAAACAATGAATCTACACTATTAAAATTCGACTGTATGTATGTCCGGCTATCTTCTCACGAACCACTGAACGGAGAAACGCTCGGAAACTACCAAAATATGGGAAATAATCCAAGGAATCCATTTTGACCATTTAAATTCCGAGATTACAATTAGTAAAAAAAGATATTAATCAAAAACTAATTAACAACAATACTTTCCATTGTTGCAGCGCAATTCAAACAGTTTTCATTGTTTAAACAAATATATGTTTCATTGTTGAAAGCAGCAACAATGCAATATGTATCCCTCAACAATGCAATATGGATGGCGTTGTGTGCGGGTTTCGGTAATTGATGCAAAGAAACAGGAAAAATTAAATCGCTCAAATATGGTTTCTCCGTGAGGTTTTAATTTAAGATTTCATATATGCAGTGCATATTCGAATGACACATTATTCGAGATAGCCTGTGCAACGCACCTAGTATTTTTATAAAATTTGACAAGCCCTATGTCGAAGATTTTAGCTCCAACAGGCCTTCGAACCTTAGCTACCCGGTTTTACCTCAATTCCCCAACAAGATTATTTAAAAGCTTTTTAATGAACTCATCTTCTCACTGATTCTTCAAAAGACTTTTTGACAAAACCTATCAAAGCCCTCAACCCGGAAGACGAGAGATAGACGATCTTCCACTCACCGTGTCTATCATGTAATAAGATAAGAAGTCTTTTGGAAGCCTATCACCTCTGTCTTCTACGCCTCTTGGAAAAGGACAATTGTCCATCCTCTGCAATAATAATCAATAAAGAAAATCATTGTAGGTTAAAGGTTTCGCTAGAAATGCCGCACCTCTTCTCAATAGAAGGGTGATAGGGTGGAAACTGTAAAGGCAAATAGTGCATTTAGCAGTTATTGTCTCACTCGCCGTCTCGCTATCGCTTCCGTGCTAAAGAAAGTACGTTCCATGTTCTATTAGGTGTTTTATGCAAATGTTTTGTTTGAAAGACTGCATTTAGATTAGATGAAAAAATCGTCGGCTTGAACGAAAGCCAATTTATACCTAATGGCTAGCATGGGATATTTATAACCCCAATTATGCTACTTGATGCCTAACTAATGAATCGCTTCCATTCATAGTCAGAATGCAGTTCAGATGGGATAAGGCATTGATAAAGGAAAGGAACCATTCTTTTCATAGGGGCCTTTGTTATAAGAAAGGTGACGGAAACATCAGTAAAGAAGTGGAAATTGTTATATGCTTAATCTAATATGTAATGAACTGTTGAAGGTAGTAGGAAATTATAAAAATGATAAATGATGTCCATACTTTTAGGAAACTTTAGTTGACTTCCTTAGTTGGTTGAAATTGCATCGTGTGTGTTAAGGAACTTAACAGTCTTCCTATATGTTTTCTAAACTATTGGCAAAATTAAGTTTGAAGTGAGGATACTTTTTACACAATCTTCACTGATTTTTAAACATTATGAAACACATAAAAATATGTTTTAACAGGAAAATCAGCTTCAGAATAGTTTTCACATCTTTATTTTTAAATTCATGCGGTACTTGGTTAAATTATCCTATTTCAGTAATGAATATTTACTAGCTTTTCCTTGGCTTTAAAATTCGATTGTCTATTTTTTGGTAATAAAAGAAAGTTTTCATCAAAAGTAAGATTACTAATAACATATAAAATTTTGTTTTCACTTGTTTTCTTTTACAAGACATTTTCTAAAATGATGAAATCCTGCAAGTCATAGACATTAATTCCCAGATTGGACACTTCTAGTCCTTTTTTAATGTTTAAAAGTCTAAAAATTTCAGAATGAAGCAATGTCTTTTTCATGGAAAGAACTTAAAGAAACAGAATAAACGTTTTAATTTTTAGGAACAAAATCAATACTTGATAAAAATCAAATTATAATTTTTTTCCAAAGATGCAGCGCTCTTCGCTATGCGTATAAAAATTCGCAGATTTTGATATTCGCCATAAGTAACAGATGCTTATTTCTTAAATGTAATATTTATTTAAAGTTCATTTTGCTTTAAATTTGAATTCAGTTTCAATGTACTGCGAAACAAATATAATTCCTAAATTATATAAACATACGAGTTAAAAATGTACACTGAACCATGTATAGCGTCCTTTTTATCTTGCTTACCGTAACCAATATGATTAGCTTTCTGTTTCTTTGCGCAATGAGTTCATTCTCATAAGAGAAGAATTATATGCGAAAGATTTATCATGCGAAGAGAACAGATTTTGGTGAAAAATCAAAATATCAGTGGTTCTTTCAAGCAATTCTTCAAATATTATCATTCAGCCTTGTTTCTACAAGTAAAATAATCCATATTGCATTCTGCTGAATCAATATCTCCGGCTTAATCGCAAAATCCTTAGGAAGTAGGCGTAAATACGGATCACTTCATTCATTTGCTATCTTTTAGTTTTTTTCCCTACGCAGAAGACTACTGAATCGATACCATTTGAGATAAAACTTCAACTCGACGGCTCTTACTTGATGCCAGACTTAGTTGGATAAAATCTCTCTACAATTCTGGATATGGACTTGAAAATTTGATTCTAATTAATTTAGATTTTTAATTTTGTTTATTTAAAATATCCTTTTTTCAACTGAAAGGATTTCTATGTGACGAATAAACAAAGCACACTCCTCTACTAGCTAATAGAGTAGTATGCTGGACAAGGTTTAAAAAAAAAAGTGACCACAGGTTCCGGATTAGTCGGGACAATCCCAACTTTTGTCCCGGGTTGAAAAGGTGTTCGGATTTAGCCTAAATTTTACTTATCAGTACATAGATCGTATTGAAAAGGGATTTACTATAATTACTCTTTTTACTTTCTCGTATACGAAGTATACAAAGAGAAAGTATTGTAATCGTCAAAAAATTCGAACTCGAGATTTTAACGAATCTCCACGTTTTAGACCTCACTGAGCCGAAAAACACAATTTTGGAATTATGTCTGTCTGTGAACACGATAACTCAAAAAATTTAAAGCTTGTGGTTTTTACACATAATTTGTAGGTTTCTATCAAAGTTTGGACAAAATCCGTACACTGGAAGTGTGTCTGTACGTCCTATGTTAATGTGAAAGCTAAAACTCAAAAACTTAAATAGCTAGGTGGATAAAATGTTTTACACATTTTTATTATCAGGAATGTAGGTTTGTTTCAAATTTTGGACCAAATCCGTCAAGGGGTTGACTGTCTGTATGTATAATCGCATACTTTTGAACGCAATAAGTTCTTTAAACAATTATTTTGATAAATGAAATTTGGTATGTCGCCTTCTTGATTGATTTGATTGAGATGTGATGAGATGGGAGTTTTAGCAACAAAGGCCATTATCCCCTAATGATGTCGCCTTCTTACCTTAATGGTAGATTTGTGTCCAATTTTTGTGTCAATCGGTTAAAAAAAAGGCGTTCAAATTGCAAATTTCGTTTCTTTATATTACACACAGCCCTATTAGTCATTACGCCGGCTTCTAATTCTACTTCCGCGTTGGACGACCTTCGGAAATCGTGGTATGACGTTTTTCTTAGGTTTTTTCTTTACATGTGTTAGGAGTATACTAGAAAACTTAGGGGAGACCACTCCCTCTGGTTAATATTTATAAATTTACTGTAATGGTAGATGGTTCATGCATTAATCATTTTCTATAGATAAAGCTGAAAACAGACTGTCAGCTCTGACTCACCAATGTTACGCTAATGTCGTTCAAAATTATGACATCTTTCCTCAAAAGCCCATGAAGTTCTTTAGAAGTGAAAATGTAATGAGATCGACTCATGGTCACGGGATGCATGCAAAATTCGCCATGCCATTTAGTTCTGCAATCCATTGCGAATCTCGGTGGATTAAAAGCTTAAGAAAGCGTGCAATTAGATGTCAAATGACGCACTTGTTATTAATTTGCTTTGCTTTATGTTAGAAATACATTCTAACATATTTTGCGATTGGCATATTTTCGAAGAAATGCTCTGGCATCTGCAGAAACCACTGACTTTGGATCTGATGTAGGGATGGCGGTTAATGCATAAAAAAAAACCGACTTTCGGTTAAACCGGTTTTTTCTCCTCCGGTTTAACCTGGCGGTTAAAACAGCTCAAAATAACCGGTTTTTGAGAAAAACCGGTTTGGGGGCTTTTTTTTAAAGCAACGTTTGTGGACAGAATTTTTTTATTATTAATAATATACAATAAGTAAGTATTAATACAATGATTAATTAATGTAATAAGTAATGTTATAAATAAGTTATTAATACAATATGTAATTATAATAAATGAGTAATTATTGCAATAAGTAAGTATTATAGACAAAATTTTTATTAACGTTGTTTTCACAAGTAATTAATTCATTGGCTAATATTTATCATCTAATCTGCTCTTAAAGACTCTTTCAGCAATGTGTTGATCCGTGAGTCGACACCTCTCATCGGAAACAACATCATTCAACGTAGATACTCATCTTTCGGACACCACAGAACTTCCGACTAAAGATAAATATTATTTGGCTACAAAAAACAGACGCCGTTTGCAGACAAAATTTTTTATTAGTATTGTTTCTGCAGGAAATCAATACATTGGCCAATATTTATCTGTTCATAAAGACTCTTTCAGTAATCCGCCAACCAACAGACGCCTCGAAGAAGCGGTTGTCGATGATTGGCCTAAGACAATGAAATTCAAATATTTACAACTTGGTAAATTTTAGTCTAGTCGAACCTAAAATCCAGTCTATCTTCCTATCCGGTTTTTTGGATTAAAAAAAAATAACCAGTTTAAACCGGTTATTTTCAGCGGTTAACTCGGTAAAAACCGGTTAACCGAAACAAAAAAACGGTAGGTTTTTCCCATCCCTAATCTGATACGCTATTCTTATACAGAAAAATCTGTTTATACCGACACTATGGGGACCTAGAAAAATAATTGTTATAGACAGGTTATCGTTGTAGACAGTCAGAGCATTTTCGCAGCCATTGTTTATGTACTTGTAAATATACTAATTTTACCGCACTTATTGGTTCATCTTACAAATACTCATTGACATAAAATTATATTTTCGAAAAAATTAAATATTTAAATTTTTTTTAAGATCATTAAAGTGAAAATTTTAGTAAAAGAATAGAAATTCAGAATAAAAGTATACATAAAAGGGAAATGTAAGCATAATTTTATTTCATAATAATGCAAATGTTTTACGTAATGTCTTTAAATGTCGATATTTTACGCAGCGCTACATAACAACAGCTAAAACATATCAAGAACGAACCTCAAAAAATAGTGATCAGTGCTGACTGTAAATGAATAGATTCGACAATTCCCAGTTAGTGGCACAGGCAGCAAACATTTGTGACATTCCAATCACTAGCCTCCCCTCCACCTGCTGCAACAGGCTCTGGTTTCTAATCCACCACTCCCTATTTCCCTGTTATCTCACATTCTCATAGGGTGTCCTTTACCAAGAAAAGATAAGAAAGGCGCAGTTCGGGTCCGCGCAGCAGAATTTTCGTGAAAACGTCGGGATAAAATCATCAAACAACTGTTTCGTATAAATATGTAATTTAAATATCAATCCCTTTAATACAATATTTACACAGAATAGTATAATGGTTACAGAATAGATAAATCACAAGTTTATCGCGTGTAGTAAGGGTCTGTGGTAGATTGTGATTTATCTATTCTGTAACCATTATACTACTCTGTGCAAATATTGTATTAAAGAGATTGATATTTAAATTACATATTAATGCGAAACACTTGTTTTATGATTTTATCCCGACGTTTTCATGAAAAATCTACGGCGCGGGCCCGAACTGCGCCTTTCTTATGTTTTATTTAGAGTAGTTTTTGATGGCGCCATCTGTTGACAGTATATAGAACTACATTTCGCGTATGCAAGTAAAACACTATTTACTACAAATGCTCATATTTCCCGTAATATTCAAATTTTTTAATTCAAATTTTAATACAACGTTTCTATTACGTATTGTTAAGCATTCTGTAAGTTTCGTAGAATTCGAATGAAAACTCTGCATGCTATAATCAAACAACACGCAGAGTTTGAAATTTAATGCCGATTTTTACTTATATTCTGATAAATATTTTTATTGTCTAACTTTGGGTCCTAGTAATACTCATCAAGCTCTTTAAAATGACACCAGAATCAACCTCCTAGCTAAACGCGTTTCCACGCTGCGCTTATTTATAACCTTACATAAAGCTAATTCATAACAATCACGCGCATGCGCCTACACTGGTACGATGACGTCACAGGCAAAACAAATACTATGAGACAAACTCTTACAGATATGATCTATCCGTTGTGGGATCAACCATTCTTTTTGCATTATTAGTCTCGTAGTTATCAGCGATTCAAATCTGACGTTATTTTGTCACACAAGAAAATTCGACCGACTATCACTGTAACGAGCGGAAAGATGTTTTCACGTCAAAAAATCGGGACTGTTCTGTATCAGCTTTGTAAAGAGGTAAAATTATCGTTATAGATTGGTGCATCTAAAAAGAGAGATCCTTGTAAGCAGGCTCAAATTACATTGAGTGAATAGAAATTCCGCCGGCACTAAAGAAAATATCATTATAGGCAAGTTTATCGTTATAGACAGTATCGTTATACGTAGATTTCACTGTACACTTTCATTTTAAAAATAAGAAATTTCATAACGAAACGTCAAAAAACAAGCACGTAGAGAGCTATTGTATCGGATTTGGATCCATTCCTACATTCTGTCCTGATTCATATTGTTAATCTCCCGTGTGAAAATTCGGGCGTTATCTTCGGAAGATTAACCACAGATGGAGTTATAATCATCCGCTTTCCCGCATTTCTCAAGAATAATACCAGATCATTTGTACAAGCGCTGGTAACAACACAAGTAATGGCTGCAGCAAATGAAATGAGGCGAACGTTTTACAAGAATCCTTTCAAATTCTTGTTGTTGCTGAACAACCATATCTTATTCTTGGTTTTACCAAGTGCCGCTAGAAATTTTGTTTCGACTTTTTGTCAAAGAAATGAATTACCAGTAAAAGAATTCAGGTTAATGGTTAGCTTTTGTAATATATCTCTTTTGTTTCTTTCTCAGATTTATGTAAAGTAATTAGCTCCTTTTCTTTAAGCACTTCCGATAATTACTGCAAACTATGTGGACGTAATTTATGCCAGACAGACTGCTGGAAATGTTGCAGTGAAAACGAACCAACAGAAATGTTATGACGCAAAAGTGAAAAAAAATGATTATTATTCTTTTAATGTCTGCTTTTATGAACTACAGGTGTAAATAATTGCTAAGAAACCATAAATTTCATTGTTTTCAAAAGCAAACGCAAGCAACGGCTTACCTTAGAACATTATAAACGATGTTGCCTGAACTATATAATGACGTCTGTTGAATTTTTCGCTGAAGGAACCTAAATATATTATAATAGACTAATATACAATAACGTAAAAAATTTATTCTACATCAGTGTTTCACAACAGAAAGTCTAACTAGGAGTAAAATTTGCACGTTTTAGTTCAGTTAGATTAACCGTCTGAGCGGTTAGCTATTTTGAGGTACTACCTTTAAAACATCAAAAATTTGCTTTTAATGTGAAGAATTGGATCTTAATTGTGTGATATCTTAAGAGTATTTCATCCGTGGTAGTTTAAGAAATTATACACATGTACATGATTACCTGCTTTTGAGCGCAATATGAGAAACGGAAAAATACGTGTGAAACGCTTTTAAAGTCCCGTTTTGAAGCTACACAGCTATTTTGGGACGGACCTCGTAGTTTTGAACAGTGGTCAGATGACGAGGACGAACACATCCCACCTCCTGCCCCAAACATCCACACCACATCAGTGGGATGAGTATAATCTGCGAAGACCTGACTTTAAATACCTGGTCTTGTTCATACACAAAATAATTTTCAATAACTAATGTTGAATCGATCATCAGCCAGGGGATAATATTTTCTGGTATAGATTTTAAATGAAAACCAACAGATAATTCTCTATATTTAAAATTTCAGCTTATCAAAATACAAGTAGCACATCTTCATTACAAGTGAATTCAATCTCCACTTATTTAAGATACAGCATAGGAACCAGAGAAGATTAAATATTAAAAGAAATAAACATAGTTCAATAGCTACTTTTCATTTTTACATAATTCGAAAATAAAATTTTCATTATCGTTCATTTTTCAAACGTCAAGGTGGGTATAACAGAAAAGTTCGGTGATCTTCGGATCCGTAATAAAATCAACTTACCTGCAATTCCTTTCCTTATTTCCAGCAATAAAAATAAAATTAAATAACTCACAGCAAATAAAAGTTCAAAAAATGTGCTCGGGAAATAGGCTAAAAAAATCGAATGTCATTCCATAAAAAGAAAAGTTTTACGAGCGTATTACGAAAAGGAATTTAGCAATGCAAAACTCGCAGGGAAAGCATGTCACATGCTTCAAATCATAAATATCATTTTGACATAAATACACCCAAAAGTCGTTATGATTCGTAAGCGAAACCCTAAATTAATGGGGTCAAACTACCAATAAATAATTTCAATATTTTCAATTTTTTTTTTTTAGTTAGTAATTTCAAACTTCAGTAATTTCGAAGTAGCATTATAAGCAAATTAAAATATTTCATAACAAATACTCGGCTATCATTATATTTTTTTTCAGTGTCATTGATATTAATTTCCGAAAATTTGAAGCTGAACGAAGATATAGTAAGATATGATAGCGTCCATATCTATCGAGTGTATATGCTAAAAATAATGTTGAGAAATTTGATGGATATAAATGAGATTTGAAAATAAACTTTACTACAGCTTAAGATAGCTGTTGAAAATGAGCGAAATTAGTCTGCAAAAGCGTGATCTAACTTTCCATCAATAGTCCCCTCCCCTTCCAGTGAATTTTGTAAAATTTTGCTCACTTTGCAATGACTTTTGGAATTTTGACCTTTTTCTTATGGATAGTAAAGAAAAAGACGAAAGAAAGATTGATGAGCTGAAAAGTAAGAGACTGCACCAACAGTAATTTTTCCTTTTCAGAATTACTGAACCCTAGAGTCCTCGTCCCAAGTGAAGTGAATATTTTTATCTATACTAATTCCCCTGTAAATGGCCTTAATACCCTATGCTATTGTATCACTCCAAGTGTGATCGTTCGATTTATTGCTAACGAGTAGAGACAAAAATAATACTCCAAAATAATAATCCACCACAAAAACAATGCTTCAAAGGTGTAAATTTTCAATGATTGGGAGAAAAAAACCTGCCAGTTTCTTTGCCAAAATCCTTATTTTCATAGGATATTCTGAGATTTCATACTAAATGACTAATATCAAAATAACTTATTACTCTGTTATTTATATGAATTTACCTATTTCAATGCCTCGCCTTTGTCTTAGTGGGCTATGGCATGGCATATCTGAGGAAAGAGAATAGAAGGAAAAAGGATATTGGTTCTATCCGTTGGCCGTGCTCTTGATCAGCATTATTCAAAAATTAGCAGACGGATGTGCGTTTTAGAAACTTTTGTTCGCTATGGTCGAACTGGCTGCAGAAAATTTTCTCTGAGCAAAACATAAATGAGGGTCAGTTTTCTTAGAAAGTCTTCCGGGAAAGCAACCTATCCCCATATACCTCAGGTGTTACTTAGATTTTCCAAGGTCACTCTGACCAACAGTATATCCCTCACACCCCTTTTATGATTTTCCCGACTCGTGAACCTTGCTAGATATGCTAGACTCTGCGGGGTTCAACCTACCTTTTTTAAGGCTGGCATTTCATTGTTGTGTATCAACATAATGCTTTGTCTCTCATTTTAATTTCAATTATTACTTTTTCAAAAAAAATTTCATATCCGCTACTCTAAAGGAGCACATTCCAAAGATTAAGAATCAATGGCCTATAAACAACGAATGTCGATTTTTCAAAAGCAAAAAAATAACAAGTAATAAATACACTTAGTGATCAGGTAAATGCAGTACACCCTCTCTTCAACTTATGACCATAAAAAATAAATTTCTAATTTCAAAATAAAACGTAATTTCAGGTTGTTTTGTTTGCAGTATGTACAATAGAATACATATTATATATTTTTCACGTTATATACAATAATTATGCATACGTAAACTGAATTTTTTCTATAACACAATTTAATGAAAATAGTATTGAAAAATATAAATTCGAATTACATCCGGTTCAAGTTATGACCTGTTAGTCGGAACGGAAATCTGTTTAAGTCGCGGATAATTTGCATACTTCTTAAGACAATCCATTTAGAGGACAAGGCTCTTAAAGCTGCTCGAAGACTTAAAAGTTGAAATAAAAATAGAAAAGATTAACGATCTTAAGTCTGAAAAAAAAGAGAGTCGCATTTGGTTAGAAATCGAAAGCATCTCGGCACTTGGCCAGTTAATAGTAACACTTTATAATAGGGTGTGGTGTTTTTAAAGGATGATAATAATTCTGAAATCGCACCATTCATGAGTGCATCCATAAATTTTAGGTTTAAGATTAATAGTTTTGGAACTTCAAATTTTCTACGAAAACGTTGTAACACTCCATTATCATGAATAAATCTGCATAGTTTATAGACTATTACTTTTATAAATAGGGTTGCATTATAGAAGTATTTGCAAATTACAGGATATGTTTGTCAAAATGTTTAATCATTCGCTCGTCCTTCTCTTATGAGATTGAAAAGATGTATGCCCATTAGTATGACTTATGAGTTTTAATTCACCTATGAATAGAAAGTATAAGCTGCGAGAACGAATCAGAAATTCGGCATCATTTAAGAAGGTCGATTCACTTAAATTGAAGTCAGTTAAAAGTTTTCTTACTAACTAACTTTCTTACTAATAAACTAATAGTTTAAAAAATAAGCGAATTAATTCTCACTCTATCCGTGAATTTCAAAGTCCAAATTTAAACTTGTCGATTGGGCTTTTATCTAACACTTAATCTTCCATCCCTTTTTTATAAAGTTATGAATCTCTAACACTAGAAATTATTTTAATTGCAAGCATTTTCGTACATATAAATAGTACTTTTATGGAAATTATATTTACCTAAGTAGTAGTGAATTCGGAAAAAAATTCAGTAAACATTTTTAAAATGAACAGTCTTTACGGATCGTAATCTTTTTCTGAATGATTCTGTAAGAGCTCCTAAATATACATAATATTAGAATCAGCTTAATGCAGCAATGGTGGAAAAGGGACCCACTTAAAGTATTAATGTGAAGACTAACATATTACTTAGCTTTTTAAATGTTGTATAAGTATTGATGCTAAACTTAATTTTTTCCTCATAGAAACACTCAAGAAATACAGCTCAGATACTTAGATTTTACATAATCTGCGTAATCCTATGGATGTCCTCTGGAATAATACTACCATAAGAATTAACTTTATATTATCCTGCTTAAGTTGGATATAAATTTTAAATCTCAGGTTCTAATACTTCATAGATTGTTTATGATCTGCTAAAATAACATAATAATGTAATTTTAGTATTAATGCTTTTATGGGCGCAATTATTATTTCTATCTTAGTTTTAAAGTAAGTGGTTATGAGTTTTATACAAAAATATATTATATTTTAAAGACAAATAAAGTAATTAAGTCGACATTTGCAGCTGATTTACAAATTTAATTTTTGGTGTCATATATCTTATACTTAATTCCAAACTTACTTTTTATATACTTCTATTGTATATTTTAAAAATGGAAACATGATACTAAACAAGACATGCATATAAGCACACGCGTTACATTAAAGATAAAAGTACAAAAAAATTACTGAGTAATTCAAAAAAGAGCTTTAAGCCCTCTCCTCGACTGACGACCATAAAAAATAAATTTCTGATTTCAAAATAAAACGTAATTTCAGATTATGGTTTTGTTTGCAAAACGTGCAATAGAATACATATTACGTATTTTTCACGTTATATACAATAATTGTACATACATAGACTGAATTTTTGCTTTTTATGTTGTAAATTTCTATAACCCAATTTAATGAAAATAGTGTTGAAAAGTATAAATTCGAATTGCATCCGGTTCAAATTACGATCTGTTAGTAGGAACAGAATTCGGTTTAAGTCAAGGAGATCCTGTATTTGATCCATCGTACATTTTGTTGTTGTAAAAGTATATGAAGCTTCTATTACATTAAGAAAATATTTAACATAATGGATTGTGATTTCTAATTTAAGTACTGATTTTATACGATTGTTATGAGCACGTCTCCGCTTTTGGGATCGAAAGCTACTCCGGAGAGTGAGCTCCATATTTTAATCACTGTCGATGTGAGAACGGTTAGTTGGTTGGAAAGATTATACACTCAACCTTCCTACAACACGATTAATACATTCGGTATTATACTGAAGCCGAGTTACGTGGAACCAACACTTTTAACACACACAAAATAATGTGACAAAAAAATTGTTCCATATGAAGAACATTCAAGTTTGTTATATCGTAATGAGTAAAATGTCTTAGCTGTGGTAATTTGATCTAGCATGTCTAGCCAAAAGTATGTTGCTCATAGCAAAGTATGTTTGCTATGATTCATTGCTCTGTTGGGTCATTCTCCCTAAATATACTCAAGGGAGGTCTGTTGGTCTAAGAGACCTTGGAACGATTGGTATCACGTGAGGTAGAAGTCTGGCTTAGCTCCTATATATGGTGGCAGTGCCTACCTGGAGAACTTTCAGGGTAAGCAGGCCCACATTTGTATTTCACTTGGAGGAAACGCAAGAAAGCACCCAACAGACAGTCCGACCGAAGCGAGCTATTCATAGCTGAAGCGTTCTTCCAATTTTTGAATAATGCTGTTTAAGACCACAACCAAAAGATAGAACTTATAACTCTCTTCCTCCGATTCATGTTCCTCAACTATGCCATGTCTTAACCCAACAGGCAGTGGCGGCTCGTCAGCTCAGAAATCGCGCCAATCGAGAGCTGCAGAAAACACAGCTCAAAGACATCTGATTTCAATGGGAGAAAGGGTTACTTTTTTCTCCCGGCTGAGCTCTCCGCGTTGCAAATTTCGATCCTTAGGAGGGGCGAAACTCTATGCATCTCTGGTCTGTCTCTTTCTTAATTCTTGATTGATTTTCTGTCTCCTTTTTACATTTTTCATTGCTTTTTTGCCATTTTCGTTGATAATTGAGCTCTCAAAGTAGAAAAGTTCGCCAACTAGAATAAAAACTAAAATACAAGCTTTTAAAATGATTTCGGGGGACTGCAGCTCTAATGGACTAGCCGCCACTGCCACCAGGCCACTGTTGGGCATGCTGTGTTGTTCAGAGGGCTATCGCAATTTTTATATCGTTCTGTACAGGAACCGTGTTGTCAAAATTCTGTGTTGCAAGAAAGTTAGCATTTCAAGCTTTCACTCATAAAGTTGATACCATTTTTTGAAATAAGCACTCAAACTTTTGATAATTAACATTTTACAAAATCAAAACCTAATTGACTTCATGGTAATTTTTTAGTGAAGATTTTTAAGTTGAAAAGTGAATTTTTGTGTGTTGTGTATAAATTCTTTAACCAGAAGTTCATTTCATTAAAATGTGGTTTTCAAAGCTAAGCTATATTAATCAGTTTATCGCTATTAAAGTTATCAATATCAAACGTTAACGAAATTAGTGAGAAATTGCGAGCGAACTGAAGGAAAACAGAAAAGTTTATGGTTCAAAATCGGTTTCATTACTAAACCTGTATATCTAACTGTCGCCTAAATTTCCTCCCTAACTGCCGTCTGACCTTTGAATCGAAATACCGCTGTTATATTGTTTTTCACAAGAGTTTTGAAAGTAGGAAGATGAGCAGAACCTGTTTCACTCTTGATGGCGGTATTTTCTTGTCCTTGACACCTGAGGCTAATAATACCTCAACCAAAAACAAAACTGTATATATGTATATGGATGGATATATATTTATCTACTGTAAAGAAAGCTAAATAAAAAAAAATTAACTAGTAAAGGGATGATAGAGAAGACGTTTTTCAAAGAAGCAATACATCTAATTGTAATGGATTACAAAATGTTGTTCCGCTTCATGAGGCACTGCCCATCTCTTCCGTTTCGCAACTGAAGGCGTTGAACATAGGGGCGTGGACAACAATGCCGCATTACTTGAGGGCTCAAAAAATGTGGAGTTGGGGTGGATGAGAGGGAAAATAATGAAGGATTATTACAATGGCATGTCGTTGTGAAAACGCATTGGTGGATAATGGTGTTCAGATAGCTTTAATTTAGATGGTATATAAAAAATAGGGAAAAAATAGATTGTAGTGTTCATAGTATTAACGATGTTTTGTTATGCAGGCACTTAGTTATTGCATGCAAATGCAATGTTTGCAAGTAAGAAGTATCACAAAGAAAAACCTCAACCCTGACTAGGCATCCAGGCACTTCTGAAAGACCAGCCGCCGCGAAAGAAACACCGGCACTGTGGCCGACACAAAACACAAAATAGCCTCCATTACGAACTGCCCATGTGCCGACCCGCCCTCCCCCCTTTTACGGGAGTACGGCTAGTCATCGGAGATGGGCCCTAAGAGCCATACCACCATTACTATATCCCACCAGGAAGCGAGACTCTATTTACTTATACGGCAG
>BGPR01006720.1:0-13005 GCA_013235015.1 Araneus ventricosus | reverse complement strand
GAAATATTACAAAGGATTCAAGGGTTCTAGCTGAGAGAAAGTTACATTTTCTTTTTAAAAAAATTTCCTTCTTTTTGTTACACAGCATTCAGTCGCGATTTTCGATATGTATCATCGTCATTAAAACGCAATTTGTTCAAATAATTATCAGTTACGTTTCGTTTTTCTCACGATCACATATATAAAGAGTGAAACACCTGCAAGTTTTACCATCTGTTCACAAATAAACCTCTTGTGCAAGGTAGCGATATCGTTTTTGCCTATCAGTTAATTGCAATTCTTTTTTATTAACTTTCCCTTATGCATATATTTTGTACAGAAACAGAAATCGGAACGACTTACCAACCCACAACTTTAATTAACAAACATTGGTTGCGGTCATGACTAGCGATCCAGGACTAATGAACTTAAAGTTTCTTATTTTTCCTTTATCTCATGTTTTTTTGCTGGACATTGTTTTTTTTTTTTAAACGTAAAGTTTATACGCACAAATCACAAGCAATGATTCACTTTCACTATCTGCATGTAGAAAAATGCGAAACTAATTAAAACTGATAGGGAGGAAGCAGAAAGTGGCTTAATTTGGCTTCGTTCATTTCCGAAATTAAATCACTTCCTGTTATCTAGGGAAAACGAGTGAACGGTAAATCTAGTGGCGTACTTTCATTTGTTGTTATTTCATTATTTAGTCATTGCAAAGCTCAATGAAAATACACTCTAATTGGCGCTAGGAAATATTCCTGGTTATCAAAAGTATCTAGAATGGGAAAAACCTACAGGTTTTTTCTTTGTTTCGGTTAACCGGTTTTTTCGGTTATTTTTTCCCGATTATAACCGGTTGTTATTTAAAATACAACAACCGGGTAGAAAAACCGGATGGGAAGAAAGGGTTGATTTTAGATTCGATTAGACTCAAATTTACCAAGTTATGAAGCTTTGAATTTCATCATCTTAGGCCAATCAACGATAAATGCTTCCTCGAGGCGTCTGTTGGTTGGCGGTTTACTGAAAGAGTCTTTATGAACAGATAAATATTGGACAATGGATTGATTTCTTGTAAAAACATATTAATAAAAACTTTGTCTACAAACGGCGTTTGTTTGTTTTTTGTAAAAAAAAAAAAATCGAAAATCGGTTATTTTGAGCGGTTAAAACCGCCGGGTTAAACAGGAGGTGAAAAAAAATCCTGAATAACCGAAAAACGGTTATTTTCGCAATAACCGCCATTCCTAAAGGTATCGATATTTTCAATCCTAATAGCAAATCTATGGAAAGCAACTATTACATTATTTCATTCCCCAAAATATTTTAGTGCAAAATATTACACTTGGAAAATTTTTTAATGTTTTCTTTAATCAGTATGTGTATTTTGGTTACCGGTATATAAATGTTTTACGCTTGTATCTGCTACTTAAATAATTCGTTACACTGAGGTATTACTTTTTTTCCCTTGGAAAACTGTAAAGAGCACCGTTCGTCTTAGTTTATAAAAGTGAATTCAAATTTTTTATTCGATATTATAGTTATATAGTTATTATTTATAGTATTATAGTTATATAGTTATTATTTATAGTATTATAGTTATATAGTTATTATTTATAGTATTATAGTTATATAATTTTAAAAGTTATTATTCCGCCACCGCATTATTGCATGATAATTACTAGATTAGAAAGGGAAGCTAAGTACTCTTCTGCGCTTTTAAAATGCTATATGAACTAATCATCAAAAAAAGGGGAAAGATGGAACAATTTTGAATAGAAAGTATTAAATATAGTTATTTACTTTCTTATATAAATTTCTAAAATCCTGTCAGCATTCATTTTAGTATAGAGAACGTTAAATGACTTTAATACGATTACTAAGAGTTATATATTCTGCAAACATCACCTATCGAGCTTTTTACTCGATTTCACCACGAGCATTGCAAGAGCAAAGAAAAGCCATTTTGATATGAATGAATAATATTCTTTGAACTCATTGAGAAATTTGAAATGAAGTAGTAAATACGAAATTAATGTTAAACAAAGTGAGACTTTCATTCAGAAAGTCACGCTTTATTTATTATGCAGAAGTTACGAAACTAAAGCAATGTGTAAGAAAACCTATGACCTCAATAAGCCGTGCAAATCAATAAAGTTACTGACTGAGTAGATGACTCAGTCGCTGACTATTTCCGTCTCGGTGATAGTTAATAAACGTTCGCATTCATAGGTCAGTACCGTGTCCTCCTTACGCGCGTTATGTATCATCCCTTTTGCTATTAAGAAATTAAACCGCAGAATGGAAATGTGTTACAAAGGTATTTTGTTCTTTTGGGTGTTGTTTCTCAAATGACAAAGGTATTGATAAGTTATTCATAAAATCTTTCCTTTTTTAATAGAACATGAAATGAAAAGGATAAAAATAGCTATGAATAGACGGATGTATGTTAATTGTTTGTAAGTTATATTTAGAAATAGAAATCTTAGAAACTCTTTAATTGTTATTTAACTATAATTTCTATTCCCATATAAATGAAAAATATGAATAAACATGATTTTAAACCTTTATCTTATCGAAAATATATTAATTCAGGAAACATGTGGCATTTTATCGTGAGACGATTGATTGTTTTTAAAACTAATGACTTCATTTGAAGAATTTTCGATAATTCCATAATAAATTTATTTTAGTTTCATTAACGTCACGATTTTAAGCAACACGAGGGCTATTTTGGACCGGGTCACGTAATTTTGAACCGTGGTTCAATGACGAGGGCAATATCTGCGCCGTTCCACGCCTCTCTAAACTTCCACGCCATACCAGCGGTGATAATTCAATTACGATTTTGGAAAAATGGAATTAACACAATCGGTATCTTATCAATACTGATTCTAGCAGAAAAGAATTCATTCTGTAAAATTCCCTAAACTTTTTGCCTACCAGGCATCTTATATGTGAAAATATATTTCTATGCACACAATTACAAAATTTAAGAATCTTTACTATCTTAAGTTCTCGCGAGGTTTACTTACTTCATCCACTGAGTTTCCGAAAACACAGGATTTTTCTCGCAATTCTTTGGTATATATATATATATATATATATATATATATATTCCACTTGAATTTTTAAAAAAATGACGGGAGGTTGTCTTTTTAAACAGCCGCTCATGTTAACGGCGTAGGACTACTTTACTCGCGTGACTCTTTTGTCTCTCAAAGTTTCTCGTAAATTTTTAAATTTAAGTAACTTTTTTGTAACTTCTGTTGTTACCCTTTATCTCAAAAATAAGACATTAGTTATGTAACATCTGTAGTTACTAAGATATAAAAGATCGCGTCACCAATTCATCAGTTTTTTTTCCCAACTTTCCGACTCAGTAGTCGCAGAACTACAATTTAGATTTTCAATTTTTTTGTAACTTCTGTTGTTATACTTTATCTCTAAAATAAGACATTAGTTATGTTTTTAACATCTGTAGTTACCGAGATATAGAGGATCGCGTCACCAATTAATGAGTATTTTCGCCCAATTTTGCGACTCAGTAGTCGCTGAATTACAATTCCGATTTTCAATTTTGTTTTGTAACTTCTGTTGTTCCCTCTAAAATAAGATATTAGTTATGTTTTTAACATATGTAGTTACCGAGATATAGAGGATCTCCCATACCAAGTTTTGTGGCGTTTTGGCGTGTGAATCAAATTCCTCCCTGAGATCCCATTGGAAGGAAGGTAGTCCTACGTTAAAAACACGCGTTTTTCTTTCCATTTTTTAAACTCTACTTACTCTTTCATTTATAGAGTATAATTACTGTAATGTATATAAATACTTTATACATTATTTATAATTTATACAAATCATATAAATACTTCTTATGTGTTTAATAGAAATACTGACCCCATACACAAATGACTTCAGAAGTATTAAAATAAAAAGGGAATGCTATTTCTCTGTAAAATTTCTAATAAATAATAATTCAATTTTAAAATATTTGAAGGCATTATCTTAAGTAATTGTAAATAATTGTCTTGAAATAATTGTTGCTAATAATTCTCTAAAATTCATAGTTGCTACCTAAGGCAGAAAATTAACCTCAAGAGACCAAACGAATTTAAATTAAACGTTAATATAACAAATATTTCAATGATTTTTCTTACAAGGCCAAGCAAATTCATTATTCTTTGAAAGAAAACAAATTAGACTGCAAATTACAGACTTTCATAAATTCATATTTCGGTTGTCAGTACAAAGTTCCATCAAACTTTAATCCTTCAAGTTTATATTGTTCTTTAGTTTTGAAGTACTTACGATGATAATAATTTTTATCCGGTAAACAATGCTGTCTATTGTTCAAAAACGTTTTGGGTGATAAGATAAAATACAATATTTTTCTCATTTTTGTAATAAGCGCAAGAAAATGTGCAATAATTTTATTTATCATTCGTGAATAGGCTTTTTTTATCTTATTAAAGCGCTAAAAAACTAAAAGAGTGTACAAAGCTGAAGGAAAAAGACAATAATTTTCAAAAAACTTTTCCAATTTAACTATACGATTAACCTCTTTAGTATTACCGTTGACAGCAAATATTTTGGTAAAATATGTGAGCTGTATAGAATTCAATAATGGCCGATTTTTTAAAATTTGTTTTTTATTTTCAAAAATTTTTTAAAAATTACCGTCTCAAAGAGACTCTAAACTATAATTCCATATCATATTTTCACTGAAATAAATATGTAATAAACCCATTTTTTCATTACAAATGTAATTCTGAAATTGGAATCTTCGGGAATTCTTAACGGGACGAAAAATAACACAGGGGATGTCACGAAAACATGAAAAAAAGGGAAAATAAATAAAACAAAATGAAACAAAATATGAAAAAAATACGTTCTGTTACAACAAAAATAAAAAAAATCATACTTAAAAATATGTAAATAACACAGAGGATATTTTGATAATTATTATTTTAAATTCAAAGATTCATTAGTAAGGGAGGTAAAAATCAACGAAATTCGGTAGGAGAAGGACGCGATTGGAATTAATTTGTAAAATTGGGAGCCAAATAATAAAAGGTTAGAAAACACTGCACTACAACATTTTTATGAAAATTACAAGTCAATCAGTCCAGTTTTTCCGTGCCGTTTCTCTGTACAGTTTTACTGTGCATTCTATTTTTTATAGAAATAATAATGAATAACAAATGAAAATCCTCACCTCCAATTTATGTGAGTATTCCTCAGCCAGCCTTTCGTTTGCTCTGCTGATTTCTTCATTTTTTTCGAGAAGGGCTTTCCCCAACTCTGCCGCAAGTACAAGGTCCTTCTCGCGCTGGGCCAACTGTGTGTACACATCGTCACTGTCATTACAAGTCCGTTGAGCGCGTTTCTCAACCTCATTCAAATATTCTTCTAAATCACCATATAAAGATCCACACGAAGTTTGTTGCATTTCTGTAACACCGCATGCGGACATCTCTGCATCCTAACTCCACATATCACATCTTCCGGTAACGCTGAGCCGGTGCACTGGTTAAGATTTACAAAACGTTCTGTTAACTTCATTCATGCCCATTTAAACAATGCACAACGCTGAATTAGCTACGCGGAAAAACGAACAATATGCACAAAATTCAAAATATTACAACTTTTTCTTCTTCTTGGTTTCCAGACGGCGAAACACTTCTTTCAATGTACCACATCAATGAACAGCCAATCATCCAATTGTAAGAAGAAAAGTTCTGAAGAATAATCCTGCACTAACATTTTCATTCGAATGAAAAAAAAAAGAATAACACAACTAAAATCTTAGCGGAAATCTTTTTTACAGACTTTTCTGGCAGACGATATAAATTATCTTCACTCGAATAAAATATTACAGTATCCAACGAACATTTATGCGTTAAAAAATAATTCTAATTCGTTAAAAGAGTTATCTAATTTTTCGCTCATCTACCTGGTGCAATCGATTTTTTCACACGGTTATCAATGACCGGAAAATTGAAAAAACAAGACCAATTCGGAAGTACTTGAATCGATATGACCATGTGGAGTCGTCGAAAATACCGCATATGAACAGCGGCCCAGGTGTGTGTTGTCACTTCGGAGTCAGCTGTAGAACTGGTCGCTATTGGTAACCAGGTAGAGTGACGGGAAGTAATAATGGGGGTAAAAAGAGAAGGTGAGAGGGAAACCAACCGTTGTTTGAGAGGCTCGCAAGGAGTGTTTACGTTTCGCTTCCCATTTTCCGGTCGAATTTAGCGTGATTTGGAATTGATTTTTTTCTCCATCTTACATGTTCTGCTACAGTTAATCTAATAAAGGATTTTTCTTTTACTACTTTCTTAAAACTATCAATGACTGATATATTATACCATAACCAGTAATTAAATTAAATAATTTGCAAGCGAATTTTTCCTTCTTAAATGGAAGTTGCGATAATTTACGTTTATTTTTATTTCGCCGTTTAAAAAGCGGCCTTACTAATAAATAAAAATAGTTAAAAATCGATAACTGACTTTTCAATAATAGCAATTTAAAGAATAATTAACACCATTTCTAAATGCAGTTTTATGTAATTCATTTTCAGGGATGAAACAGTATGTAATCGTATGATTATCATACGATTAAAATTTTAATTTTAATGGCATATTGTCAAAAAAAAATTCGAACTTCAGTGCATTTATTACAGCTGTTATTTATAGCATTGCTTATTTTATCATTTAGAATCTCATAAAGATTTGAATAAATATTTGGATTGAGGTCAGGGATAGATTTTCTGAGCTTATTACAGATATTCGATTTAATAGCACAATTTTCATATTAGCAAAATTAAACATTAGTAATTTTCGATCAAGTTATAATAGATATTCGTATTTATGGCACAATTTTGAAAATAACAAACTTAAAAATTAATGTTTTTTAAGTCAATTAAAAGTAATGTTTCGTTTCTTGAAATCTTCATAAAGTTTATTTTAATTAACAAGATCAAAGCTATACACATATTATATAATAAAAAAAAACGAACAATAGTAGCCAAAACAGAATTTTCTTGGAAATCTTTATTGTGAAGTCGGACAATTTTAAAAATTTTATCGCAATATTGATTTTGTTTAAAGTAACTTATGATTTAAGTTCTACTTTATACAATTCGTTTTCTAGATTAAATGCCTTTTGCTTTCAAACAGAAAAAGTAAATCTCTTAATTATACTATTAGTAATTTTTAATTGCGTATCTTCATTGCTTTATTTAAAAAAAAAAAACAGGTTTCTAAACTAAATCACTTTCATTTCCCACTCATCCCATACGGAGCTCATGCTTCCATCTGCTTTTGCCTGACGTCACGGCTTTGCGACCAATGAAAAGCACCGAAAAAGTGGCAGCAGAAACGCCTAAGTAAGCGTGTCGTTGACAGATGAAGCGGTTCCTTCAAATCAGGAAACAGCTGGTATATGAAAAAGATATCTGCTGCCATCAAAACGCATTCATAAATTCCGCGGAAGTTTCTGTTTTGGTTTCAGTTTTAAAATGATGATGTTCCTGTCCAAAGTGAAAACCGAGTGCAAGAACAAATGTCTTCGGAATATCATTTACAGCTTTCTCTGTTTTTATTTTTCATTTGATTGAGAAAGAAAAGTGTTACGAATTCCCGCGTAAAGAAAAAAAAAAGATGTGTTCATAAAAAATGGTTTTTTTTTCTTTATTCATTTTTATTTTTTTCCCAGTGTGTAGTAAATTTACAGCACGTTTTATTTCGATTCTGAGGAGAATTTCTGATATTCAGGATTATGAATTTATTCTGAAACAACGGTTTTCTCTCTCTCTCTTTTCTTTTATGGTTGGAAAACTGACTAAACTAAACATAAAAAATGTGCATTTGGATGAAATTCAAAACAAACATCCGAACGTTAGCGCTATATTTGAAAATTATGTTAATAAAATTCTAATACACTGAGTGCATAAATTAGTGAAAAAAATAAATGAAATCGTGTAGATTTAACGCATTTTATTGGATGACGATTCGAAACAGTTTAGTACTTGAATTCTACTTTTCAACACAGTTATGTTTCACTAAAAAGTTAAAAGAGAAAACTGCAGTGCTAATAATTTTTTTTTATTTTTCGAAATCCTTACTCATTATCCTTAATCACTTTTAAAAAGACATACAGGCAAACTTTCCAACTGATATAAATTTAAATTCTAATATATCACTTCAAAACTGCCGTATAGTGAATATTAATACATTTTATATTACGGACTGCCAAAAGTTATTCTTCCTAATGACAACTATTAAATAGAAGCGAAATGTGGGAAAATAAAATCAACTCAAACTGAAGTTATTCGAGAGTATAATAAATGAAACTGAAGTTAATAGCACACAGAAAGCTATGAGCAACCACATCACCCAGGGCCGACTCTAAGCCGATGGGACCAATTGTTCCAAATAGGGCCCCGCGCCGAAAGGGGCGGCCGCCGGGGGGGGGGGGGGGGGGGGGGGGGCTGCTCTCATTTCAATGGGGTAATGAGGCAGTCAGGGTATAGGCCCTGGAAACCATTGCCAGAGGATGCAAAGTTAAGTTTAAGAATTTAAGAGAGCTATTTTATTTTTAAAATTTTCTCGTACATGAAGAATTCAAAGAGACAGCATTGTAATCGTCAAAAAATTTGACCTTGAGATTTTGATGAATCTCCACGTTTTAGTTCGCTCTGGGCCCGAAAAAAAAAATTTTGGAACAAAAAACATCTTTCTGTCTGTCTGTGAAAACCATAAAGCTAAAACGCAACGAGCTTTAGACGAATGGAATTTTTTATGCGACCTCATCAAAATTTAAATATGTCGGGTAGTATGGGTGCACTAAAAAACACAAGGTTTAAAATAAAATATAAAATTCGACCCAATAAAATATTGTTCCCTATAAAATATTGGACCAAATCCATCAAAGGGTCTGTCAGTCTGTCTGTTCGTGGGTGAGTGAACCCCATAGCGCAACATGCGAGACAAATGAAATTTGGTCTGGGATCTTATCTCCAAAACTGTAGTTCTGTGTCAAATTTAGGTTCCAGTTGGAGAAAAGGAGGACGTTCGAAATGCGTACTCTGATTTCTTTATTATACTATGAAACAGAAAAGCACCATATTGTGTCTCTGGTTTTTGCTTAACTCTAAATCCTTGGACTCTTAATAATAATAGTAATCATAATAATAATAATTAAAGATTATTATTATTAATAATAACAATAATAATAATTGAAATTTTAAAAATATTGTAAAACATTCTTTTCCAATTGGGCCCCGCATCTCTTAAGGCCGGCCCTGACATCACCTATAAATGGCTCATTATACATTTTCAGACACCTTACGGCTGCAGAAAAGAGCTCAGAGAAACAAAACAAAGCAACGCCTGAAATATTGCTTTTATTCCGATCTTTGGTGTTTAAGTTGAAATTCTATACATATATATCAATTACTCTCGAATAAATAAGAATCATATTCAGGACAATCTAAATGGGTCTAAGGATACAATTGCCTTGCATACTGTATCCTTCTAAGAGGGGTGAGAAGTTCATCACAAGGAAACCCTTTCATATTTTAACAAATATGTTTGTTTTCCTCGCTTCATTTACTACTGCAACATTGCATATTTAATTAATGTGTATTTATTATTTTTGAACGTGATAATGCTTCTAGGCTAGCATGCTATCTGTAAATTGCGTGATACAAAAATCGCCGCTCGTGCTTTTGCCAGTGTTGATGAAGACAAGACAGACGAATGAAGCATAAAACATTGTTATGTTACGACGTTTCGGACTAGAAATTCGAATTTGAGTTATCGTTTTCACAGATTAAAATACACTTTTTTAACGTAGGACTATATACGTTCCTCCCATTGGGGTCTCAGAAAGGAATTTGATTCACACGTCAAAACGCCACAAAAAACGTTGTATGGGAGATCCTCTATATCTCGATAACTACAAATGTTAAAAACATAACTAATGTCTTATTTTAGAGATAAAGGGTAACAACAGAAGTTACAAAAAAAAATTGAAAATCGGAAAAGAGCCAAGCGAATAAAACAGTCCTATGCCTTTAACATCAGCGTCTGTTTGAAAAAGACAGCCTCCCGTCATTTTTTTTTTTTTTAACGAAAGCAACTTCCTCATGTTGTAAAAGATCATATCTTATCTGATGCTGATGCTTAACTGTAATAAACCCGGAATCACTCAATGCAACCATACCGTTGAAATCATGGAATTAATTTCTCACGAAGCTAAACAACTTCTTATTTGACCAAAAAAAAAACATTATAAAATTGTGGAATTTCGGAAATAATTGTAAACGGATGGATTACTGTTTTTTACTTTCTCGTATACGAAGTATACAAAAAGAAAGTATTGTAATCGTCAAAAAATTCGAACTCGAGATTTTGACGGATCTTCACGTTTTAGACCTCCCTGAGTCCGAAAAACACAATTTTGGAATTATATCTGTGTGTGTATCTGTCTGTGAACACGATAAATCGAAAACTATTAGAGCTACGGGGATGAAATTTGGGATGTGGTCTTTAAACATAATTTGTAGGTTTCTACCAAATGTTGGACAAAATCCGTCAATGGGAAATCTGTCTATCTGTATGTCCGAAGTCATGCGAACACTATAACTCAAAAACTTGAATAGCTAGATGGCTAAAATTTGGTACACAGTTTTATCGTCATGAATGTAGGTCCGTATCAAATTTTGGGCCAAATCCGTCAAAGGGTTGACTGTCTGTCGGTCTGTATAGTCGCATACTTGTAAAAATTATATCTCCTACTAAACCCTTTGGCTTAGATAAATAAAAATTGTTGTGGCGTTTGCTAATATTAATTATAGATCTGTGCTCAAATTTCGTTTCAATCCGTTGGAAAAATGGTGTTGAAATTGCATATTTGTTTCAAATTGCACATTGCGACTCTGTTGGCGAACGTTTCGTTTATTTTACTCAAGTTAGTATAGTTGGCTTTTCACCTTGGCGGTCTACGAAATTGTAGCTTCGAAAGCGCTTCGTTTCTTCCCATTTGGTTCTTTTTCCTCCCTTTAGACGAATTCTGATCCTGCTCGGATTATTTTATTTCCGTTTTGTCGTTTCAACGTGTGCTGTACAAAACTTGTTGCGTTCTGGGAATAAGCAGATTCGAAATTTTTATCCGAGCGAGTTTGCGGGGAACTGACTTAATTTCGCTTATTTTTTTATCTCCACTGCGCTAGAGGTTTTAGTTTATTTTTTGTCCCTACATGTGTTAGGAGTATACGAGAAAGTTTAGGGGAGACCACTCCCGCTGGTTTAATTGAAAACTATTAACTATTTTCTTTTTACTTTGAACCTGTGTAGAGACCACTTCGAAGTCGAGGATGTAGCTAACAAAGTTCGGTTTTCAGAACCTTTATATTTACTGAAAATAAAAGGCTGTTGGCACGCTACAAAGGGTCGGTTTTAGATGGCCCTAGGCAATCCCCCAGGGGAGCCACAACAATGGGGCGCTTGCTCATCAAACGAACTGTCATTAGTTAGTTTGTCTTCCACCACTTCATCATAACTATTGGATTGTAATATGTATTTAACTATAACAATTAATGCATTATTTTTTAGAAAAATGTTGATGCTCAAAATACAAGTTAATGAATATTGCTGAAGATTGTTTTCCTTTCAGCGCAATTAAAATTTTTAATTAATTTAATAAATAATAATTCTTTTCTGTATCAAATTTGTTTATATTCTGCTGTGCTATATTTGGCTATACAATATGTAAATACGTATAGGTAAGGGGCGCATAGATTTTTTTTTTTTTGGTTTAGTTGCTCATGAATATTCCTTCAACTACGGACACCAGGTACCTGAGCACAACCCTGACTCTGTAGAACAGACCGTTGGACTTGGTCTTAGAGCTACCAAATTTGGCTCAAACATACTTTGGAGTGTGAGAATGCGCATCCCGAGGCGATTATTATTATTATTTGAAATTTTAATAAAAACATTAATTAATTAAAAATTAAGCTCTACTTTGGCATTTTTCGGCAATAACTTCCAGAAATACTTTGGCATAAAAATGATTTTTTTCACCATCTTGAAATTCAAAAAATTATTTTTTCAATAATTCCAATTTAGTTTCCAGGCAGATTTTTCCTAATTTTTAAAAATATTTTTATGCAAAATTTGCAATGATACTTTTTGCTGATGTTAATAAAATTAAAGACGTTTTCATTGTTTCTATAAATATTTAATCATGTGCTTCTCTTAGATTGTTGAAATCCAATTAATAAAGAATGTGCCGATTCTTTGCCAATGTAGTAATGAATTTTTACTTTTTAAGTTTATTTGATAAAATTTTTTGTGGAATATGTAATCAAAGCCCTCTAAGATATTAAGCATATTAGGAAATATTTCCTGTAAGCTGAATTGTAATGCTTGATATTCTTTAATTTTTTGTCAGCATGTTTTAATCCAGCTAGCGTGCTGTTAGATGTGAAATAGAATACACATAAATTTAATACACTCGCCACTTTAATGATGAAATTAACAGAACATTTTGAATGAGGAATAAGAAAATGAAGCTACAATGATGCGTATAAAAAGGGAAATTAGATGATGTGGCCAGCTACGTTTTTCATTTGATTGTGACGTCATGAGACTTGACTCAGAGTTGGCGCCAGTGGCGACTAGGGCGCAGGGCCCCTTGTCGAAGATGATGTGCTCCCCCCTTTCGGGGAAAATTTTTGTACTCCCGTCCCCCGCAATTCAGCTAGTAGATAAATAATGATCTGGCGAAAATTTGAGAGGGTCATCAATAATTCCCTCCCGTTGTACACCAGATCGTGCCCCCTGTCGGGGAAACCTTCCCCCCGTAGGGCAGTCCGTGCGCCCCTGTCGGGTAGACTCTAACGCCACTCCTGTCTTGACTCTATTTGGGTCATACATATGCACGATGAATAGAGCAGGCGTAAGACTCCTGAAATAATACTGCTCAAATGTCTATCCCCAGTTGAAG